>OY720153.1:10392877-10692877 GCA_963082725.1 Pedicia rivosa | reverse complement strand
TCTCTTCAGTACAAGTACTTATAATCAAATCTAAATAAATTAACTCAAATATATGACTGAAGACTAATCGTTTATGTGATTATAAAATAATTAAACATTTCTTCATTTTATATAAAATGTTTTTTTTTTTTGGAGAATTTTTGTAAAAGTGGAAAAGATAAAAAGAGACGAACAAAAAATCTAAATCCAAAATATAAAATAACAAAAAAAAAAACAGAATAAAAGAGATTTAAATAATTAAAATATTAAAGATAAAAGATATTTATAATTTTTAGAAAATCAATTTTTAATAAATTATACTAGATTTTAGATACGTTATAAAATCTTTTTGTATATAAATATCGTTAAATATATTTTCGGTAAATATGAGGAAATTAAGAAAGTAAGAAAAAAAAACAAAAAAATATTGTTAGGAATAAAAAATTTATATAAATGAATTTAATTTATACAAATATTTTAAATAGAGTTTTTAGGTGAAGAACAAATGTGATGTATAAAAGGTAAGTGAATTTATTAATGTAAATTTTAATATGAAATGATTTATTTGTTCAACTTTGTTATTAACAAATATTTTTGATAAAATCAATTTGAATAAATATTTTTCTATTTAATTTTAATTCTTTAATGAGTTGTCTTTACTTTATACAGATTTTGTTTAATTTATTGAAGAATATTTATTTGTTGTTTATCTTTATTTATTTATTTTATTCCAAATAAATAAATTTATACACAATAAATCCATCATTAAAATGGAGAAAATCATTTAAAATTCTTTTACTTTTATTTTCCATTAAATGCAATAATTATTCAATCGACTTTATACAAATTGATAGAAATTCTAATAAATTGATAACATATTTGCAATGTCTATTAACGAAACACAATTTATGTTCAATTTTGCATAAATAAATTAAATTTATTAAAGTTCTCTTGTGTATACGACAATTCTTTCAGAAATATAATTCAGAGAACACAACTATAAAAATATATAAGGGACGAACAAAGTTCAAACAACTATTGAGCATATTTTCCATGTTTATGATTATAAGAAATAAATTGGAACAGGGAATTCCATATAAAAGTTTTAAATTACAAATTTTTATGCATACAGAATATGACACAGAAATATAATCAAAGAAATAAAACAAAAAAAAAAAATCTATAATTTTCGATTAAAAAATATAAAATTACAAAAGAAACAAAACGTCATTACATTTTTTTGTTGTTCTTTTAAGTAAAAGAATCATTTGATTAAAATTACCATAATTCAAATAATAATTTTTATTCATAAAATAAATTCACAATATTTTAATTAACCATTAAACGTCATCAAATATTTCTAATCCAATGTTGTTGTTTTATTGGTCATCACAACACACAAATTAGAGCAACAAAAAGTGTCACTTGCTCTTCACTAGTTTTCTAATTAACTAAAACAGAAATAAAAATAAAATTAAATTAAATTTAATTTCAACACAAATGAAATTTTTTAAATTAAATAAACTTAAAAGTCGATGGATGATCAAATGATGACAACTTAAAATGCATTTCAAATGCATTTACTTTAAGACAAACAGAAAAATAAGAGAACTGATTGATTAAAAGTACACGATTGTTTTGATTAAAATAAATTAACAATTTTTTTTGTTTAAGAACAAAACTATTGGTTTTTTTTCTGTGGTTCTAGAAGTCTAGAAATTTTTTTTTAATACAATTCTAGTTGAGATTGTATTTGACGTGCATTTTGTGGTTTTCTTCTAGATAAAATATTTATACAAAAACAGGATGTGGTTTACATTGCTTCAAAATCTGTCTTTAAGTTTTAAATAGAATTTATGAGTAAAGGTAAACAAAAATATAATTGATAAGAATTGATAATCAATTTTTGTGATTATAATTTTCTTATTAAATTTTGTGGAGATATAAAAATAAATGGATAAATTTAGTTTATCCCGCACATTCATTTAAATTGCATTGAATTTGTGATAATTGCAGAAATGAAATTAAAGTTACTTGATTACTAAAAAATAATCCTCCATTCCGACCAGTTGAAAAATATCAAAATAAATTGATTTATTTTCCAGTCAAATTTAACAAAAACAATTAAAAACCAACAGGAATTTACCTGAGTGAAAATATGTTACATCAATCAGTTGAATTGTGAAAAATGTCAAGATGATCTAACATCTTAATGCAAATAGAATTAATTAGAAACAGATAATTTAACTCCATTGAATGAAAATGTGAAAATTTGTTTTTCTATACATTGCATCGTTCACTCTTGCATGAAATTAGAAATATCAACATGAATTACAGAACAGTATTTCAATTTTCCAGAGAATTTCATCTTCTTGAATTAACAAAAAATTCAAAAATCTTGAGAGTTAGATTTACATTGGATTGAAATTGTTTTCTTTTTGTATGGTAATTGTAAAAAACAAAATGTTGATCTTAATTGATAAACAATCTTCAAGTTCCCCTATGAGAATAAAAAATGATTTTCCTAGAACTGATAAAAAAACAGAACCGGAATGAGAATAAACAAAAAAAAAAATTGAATTCTGTTGAAAAAAATATTAAAAAAAAAAACACAATCATAAAATCGTATTGAATGAATAACTTCTGAGAATTTTTACCACTTCCAAGAATATCTCACTAAAAGAACAAAAGTTAAGAATATGTTTGCCAACAAGATACAAAAAATGTGTATTTTATTTCGTGGTAAATATTTTATTGTTGCCAACAATTTGCAGTTTTATTTACAATTTGTAATTGTATCCTCTTTTATTCTCTAAATTCATATAACAGAATTCTTAATGGTAAATATTATGAAATTAAACGAAAAATGTAAATTTATTTATAAAATTTAAAACCAAACAAAATAAATAGAATTAATTAAATTGTGTTTAAAGATGACGTCATTAACGTAATTGGAACAACAATTTTATTCTTATATTTTGGGGAATCCCACCTTTTGAAAGTAAAAAAAATAATAATTTAAATATTGAATTACTTTTCTTATGAATAAATTTATTAATAAAATAATAATCTTTCGTCATTTAAGTTTGTTTTTGTTGATTTAAAATCATTTATAGAATTCAATGGAATTCACTATTTATGAGAATACGATAGAATTCAATGAAGACAATTTTAAACAAATTTATAGAAATCTTAGAAATACAACAACAATTTATGAATAAATAAAAAATTATTATTACATCATAGGGTGTTGACTTTAAATTATATAAACCGATAGGCCAACCACAAACATATTCATTTTAAATGAATTGTCCATTTTTAATCCTGTCAATAAAATTTTGTAACCTTTATTGGTTATTTTATAATTTGGTCAAATAAATCTTTTTTTGTATTTAATTTTCAATTTTATTTTTCAAATTTCCTAAATCCACAATCCACAATTCACATACACAAAATTTACAAAAACCTCGTACAACTGAAAATGTATTTCTTCTTTTAATCCTAAATAAATTATAGAAAGTATAGAAATATGTTTGTCTGTTGTTTTCTCTCGTATTTATTATTTTAGAATTTAGATAAAAAGTTTCTTTTTAATTTCCGTTGACCAAACAAACATAAGGTTTTTTCCAAATGTACACAAAAATAAAATATTCTAAATTGTTTTAAGCCAACCAAAGTTTACAATTTTCAATTTTCAATTTTCAAAATTTTAAATTAAATTTTTGAATTTCTGAATTATTTTCAATATAGAAAAGTTTTTATTTCTAAAATTACAAAAAGTTCATTTGTCTAAAAATGTTCAACACTTTTTTATGATTAATTTTCGTTTTTGTCAGAAAGAATAAAAATTGATAAAGTTTCATTTTTTAAATTAATTTCAATTGTATCGTCTCCTTCATTCAATTTGTATTTAACAAATTTTGAAACTGAAAGGATTAATTCCAATTAAATAGAAATATAAGTTTGTTTCAAATTTTCTTCTTTATTTATTAGAAATTTCTAGACGAGACCTGATGAATTGTTTAGAAACAAATTTCTTATTTAGCTTTAAATTTTATAGGAAATTTTAAAGGAAAAATTTTTTGTTCCACTAAAGAATTATTATTTTCATCTCGTTTCTTATGATGTTTCCAGGAACTGAAAAATTTTAAATACAAAAGTGATAAACTTTTTAGTAGCATCCTCGTAAGTTTTAAATAAAAAATTTAAAAATTGTCATTGCATAAAATTTGCTTTTGTAAAATTCTTTTTAAATTTTAAAGGAAATTTAGGAAGAAATATTCAAAGTGGAAATGCAAAGATACAGACGATGAAGATGATGCATTCTTTTCTTTTAAATATTTTTCGGAAAAGCTAAATTGTAATTTAAAACTCCTAACTTTAGTTAGAATCCAGGTGGAATTTCTATTTCCTTCAACACTTATTAATTAAACGTAAGACTTTTAAATGACTTTGAATAAAGTTGATTGCAATTTTATTTTATACTTTTATATGATGGTCGTGATTACTTGAAACAAACATATTGATCAATGTATAATAAAAGTGCTTTTTCCACGCTACAAATCATTTCATCTCTTGTTTTTTTTTTTAATTCTGTAAAAGACAAACAAAAACTTTCACTTAATTAAAATATAAATTAAAAACCAAAACATAAATTTTGTAACAAATTATTGACTAGCATGATGAAATTTACGATGAAAAATTTGTATATTTAACTTTTGAAGTTCATTATTTGTAACATTTTAGAATTTATGAATGGAAAACTCGATAAATAAATTTTTTTTTATAAGAATTTACAATTTCACAAACTGAAAACTTTTTTTTTTTATAAAAGTCACATGAAATTGATAAATATGTGAAGCCGTTTTACTTCACTGTATAAGGTAAGACGGTATGGATATAAATTGTACAATTAAATTTGTATATAAATTGTGTTCATATTTTAAGTTTATTGTCAGATACGATAAAGTTTTTCAGAATTTATATCGTTTTTATTGAAATATTTGTAAATGACATCATCAGGTTATGATACAAATTTTACAAAGTATAAACATCATTGAAAGACATTTTAATATTTCACTATGAACGGTATAGTGGAGGAAATTTTTTTATATGGTTTTGTAAGGAGGGTAAAATGATGGATAAATATTGAACACTAGAGCTGTTTTTTTATAAATGAATAAATGAAATGAATCAATAAATCTAATAATGTATTTGATATTTGCATCATAATTCACTTTTATAAAAAGACAAAAGCGAACTTCATTTTAAATCGTTCAATTAATTTACATTTTATCAATTGTTATTATTTTCAAACTAAACTTATAGACGGTTTTGTGCATCGTTGATTTTATATAATTCAACTTAAACAATAATTGTGTGGTCCACTTTATTTGGATTTTGTTATCAAAGAATTACAAAATTCGTTTTGCATTCACAAACATTTAATTCCCGCAATATTTTGTTTTCTTTTCCTGAATTAATTTTTAATTTATTAAATTGAATAAATCTAGTAAAATCGTTCAATTTGATTCAATTTGATATAACTGAGTCTAAATGTCTAGACATTTTAGTGGAAAATTCAATATCATTAATTTCACTTTAGAATTTAATTTCTTAAATTATTTCTATCCTTTCATAGACGATATGAATGAGTTAATTAATTACATATTGAGTCAATTTATCAAATTTAACTTCAATTTTTGTCCTAAGTGTAAACAAGCAAAAAAAAAGGTTACAAATAATTTATCCTCAAGTAATCAACAATTTATATGATTCTCTTTAATTAAAAGTTTTTTTTTTGTGAATTTCCTGAAAATCATTAAAGTTTGCCGACATAAAGTTTTAGTTAGAATTTCCATTGAATTTTTTGTTTTAATATTTTAGATTTTTTTTCCAAATCAATAATCAATAAATCAAAGTTTTAACCATTTATCTTAGATTTGACATTTTGACACAAGACAACAACAAAGGTACAAAAGACCAGAAAAAAAATTATAGTGAACGTCATAAAGTTATGCTTTAAAAATAAATAGAATAAAATAAAAATGGATGAATGGATGAATGTTTGTAAATTTTCTATAAGAACTCATTACAGATAATCCTAATAATTTTCAACATTGATTTAATAAATTGTACGTGGTTATGTAGAAAGAATTTAATGACGGATAATCTTTGTAATTTACGTATAGATTTTTTACCTACTTACAATAAATGAAAATCAATCATTTTCATAGAATTCAATATTCAATACACTACACCCTTTTCATTATTATTATTCTATAATATTTTGCCTATTATATAATTAATTTATAAAAGAATTTCTTAATGAATAGAATTATAATATAATTGAACAATGACGTTATATTATTAATAATTAGCATTTTGTGAATCCGGTTACAAATTATAATTAGATTATTTGAAATTTAAATTTTTATTGATAATCTAAAATCCAAATAAAAAATTTCTTAGAATTTTATTTATAGATTTTTATACACAAATTTAGAATTGATTCTTAAAAGTTTTCTTTTGAGTATAATTTATGAGTGAAAGTGAAAAGAAAAAAACACGTAACTACGAATGAATATAAAATAAATTAAGATAAATTTCTTAAGATTTATCATCATTTTTCCAAACAAAATGGATCAACCAAAACCAAGTAAAATAAGTAACCATAAGTACAAGGAATTAACGTGAGTAAGAGTAAAAGGTTTTAATGGAATGGCAGAGGGGTAAAACTGTGGATTGAATGAAAGTGGGATAAAAGGAGAGACAAAAATTAAGTAAATTTGCTTGAACTAAAATTTAAATTGTTCGCACAAAGGAAATATTGAGGAAAGAACCATTTTCATTCTATAAATCATTAAATTTTTAGTTTATGCATGAAAAATTTTCTTATCCGTTTGTAAGTACATGACTTCCCACATTCCCTAATTTACATATTTTTTTTAACATAAGACAAATTACACAATAAATAATAAGTCTGTGTTAGCCAGTCATGTCAAAATTTTTCTTTTTAGATTTGCATAGTTTTTTCTTTGTTGATTTATTTGATTTAATTTGGTTGTCCTAATTTCTTCATATAAAATTTAAAATATTTTTGGAACAAAATTTAAATGGAGAAATGATTCTATGTTTGTTTAAAGTCTTTTATAAATTTGTATACTTTTAGTTGGAAAAAGAAAATAAAACCAATTCAACTCTTGCCAAAATGTATTCTTTATATGACTGAGAATTGAAATAAGTTGTAAACTATAGAGGGGTTGGGTTGGTTCCTTTATAAGAAATGAATATCTGGTAAAAAAGTTAATTTAAAGTAAACTTAAACAGACTAAACAAATAGGACATTGTTCTCAAATTTAAATGGATTGTGACGCCATATAAAACTGAGACTTTAACGATTTCCTTCTATTATTTTTATAATTTTCATATAATTAAAAATATTTAAAACATCAAAAGGTGTTCATTGAATTAAAATTAATTTAATTAATAATTAATCTCATCAACACAACATATACATTTGATTTCTCAGAATATAATCCAGAGTGTTCTTACTTCAAAACAGAGAAAAAAAAAAGAAGCTTATTATTTAGCATAAATATTTTCTGTTTCTTGTATGAAGGGAAAAATAACAAAGTTAAATATGAAAATGTATACAGACAGGGAACACTAAATTCAAAAGTTCAGAAAAAGACAATATTTATGTCTTATCTGAATTTCACACTGGTTACAAAAATAAATAATAATAATTTACAAACATCAAGTTTCATTTACGTTTTTCAAGTTTTCAAATTTTCAAGTTTGAATTCGTTTTAAGGGGGAGTAAATTTTAATTGTTTCAATTTTTTGCTGTTCATTTCTGTGGAATTATTTAAGAGAAGATTTTTGTTTCTTTTAAAATCAAATAAAAATAAAATCAAGTGAAAATTTATTGTTTCTGTTTTTTATTTTCTATTCTCAGTTAAATGAAAAGAAAATGTGATTTTTTTTTGTGTTAATTTTAAGTAGATTAACTTCTGTATAAGAAAAGATTAAAAGCCTATAAATAGGTACATTTGTATTCACGTTTAAATTTTTTTTTGCTATTTAAGAAAATTCTATTGATTAATAAAAATGTAAGAAAAAAGCATTTAGAATATTTTTGTATTTTCCATTTTGGTCCGTTTTTTGTTTTAAACTTATGATGATCATCCCTTAAAATACA
Source organism: Pedicia rivosa (assembly GCA_963082725.1). Lineage (NCBI taxonomy): Eukaryota > Metazoa > Arthropoda > Insecta > Diptera > Pediciidae > Pedicia > Pedicia rivosa. The sequence goes on along the minus strand of OY720153.1, from coordinate 10,684,695 downwards.
AAAGAGAATTTTACTCTCAATTTACCAATGTTTTCAATTTGGAAAAAGGCATTAAATTTTTCCCCTTTTTCCTATACAACCAAAAAATTTTTTGTTGTTGTGAGAAAAACGTACAGATAATTTTTATTTTTCGTTTGAGTTTGTCTCTACTCTGTAGCTAAAAGCTTTCAGTTATATTTTCACCAATGAAACTTTCAGTATTTTTTTAACATTCAATGTAAACGGATGAAAAGTATAAAGAAAAATCAACGATGCTTTTTTCTGTGAATAATTCGTTTGCATAAAATTTTTTTTTATAAATAAATAAATTAAATTTATTCGTAACATGTTCTGTTGGTGAAAAAAAAATGTGTATAATAATAAAACGTGTATGAAAAGATTAGAAAATTAATATATAAAGAAAAGGAGAAATAAAATTAAAAGCACACAAAAATATAAAAGTTAAAAAAGTTAAATTATTTAAAATAGAAAAAAAAAATAAATATAAAATAAAAATAATGAAAATTTTAACAATTTTATGGATTTGTATATTGTCGGTTACGTGCGGTAAGTTCTTTTATATTTTTTTATTGTTCACTTTTCTTAAATATTCTTCATATTCATCATACAAACAACAAGTATTCAAAGCATTCACATATAATGAGTTTAATTGTTAATACTGATTGTCCACATTCACATATTGGAGTGTCTGATCGGTTCATAAGGTGTTTATGTGTTATGTTACCATGGCCAATTCTTAGACGTGTTATTGCCACTTGAGTTTTCCGGTCAGATGCATTAAAAACAAATTAATTAATAGAGAAATTCCTTTATTATGATTTACAACAAAAGGAATTAATGCTTTTTTTGAAAAAGTATTCCCAGTGATCATATAATAAAAGTCCAAACTATCATAATGTACCTTAAACATTAATTTCTGACTAACCAGAAGTTCAAAATATTTGTCTGGAACCCAAGCTCTTAACATTAATTAATTTAATTCAATTAAATTCAATAGAGAAATGTAAAGTTTTGATTAAAGTAAAATATTCTTAGATTGATTCAGATAATTTTCAATTTGAATTTATTAATCCGATACATAAATTCTATTTTGAATAAAATGACGAAATTTATCTGTACAATTATTATTAAAATTTTATTTTAAATAAAAACAGAAACAGAAAAAAAAATATCCAATAAATAATAAAAGAAAAAAAAATTTGTGATTTTGTTTTTTTTTTTGTATCTTCGTTTCAATCTATCATGTTCATCTTTCATCTTTTCGGCATCCTTTTTTGTATATAGAAATTCTTTTGAATACATTTTCTAAATGGATTTCCCTTCTTTTTTTTTCTTGCTGCTTCAATATTTTAAAGTTACTTTACTCATCTCATATTCATAATTTGTATCTTCGTAAAAGAATCAATTTACAAAAGAAAAAAAAAACGATAATGTTGAATGTTACAATGAACCAATTAAATGGACCATTAAATGTTTAGTCTCTACTTTCGTTTTATTTTTGTTATTTTTTTTTTATTAGGAATCACTTAAAAAATTCAGTTACCCGACATAGTTCAATCATGTAAATTATAAACAGGAGACAAATTACGTTTGTGTATTGAATTTAGAAGATTTCGTTGAATAGTTTTTTATTTATTTATTTCTTGTAAGTCTGGTGAAAGATTCTCACAAATTGCTGTTTTTTATTTCTTTATCAACATTTGTAGTAGAATTTTGGAATTAAATTACAAACACAAACAACGTAAGACAATTTTGTTGTTTGTGATTGGGGGGGAAAAAAATACACAATTGAAAATAAATTCAATCAGTGACAAATCCTTCAATTTTCATGTTTTTATTTTCTTTTATAAGATTCAGAATTTTCATTGATGTATTCGAATGAACGAATGAACGAATGAAAAATAGGAAAATATTTTTAGTTAAAATAAATAAATAAATAAAATGAACAGACAAATTTTCTATTTGACAAAAAAAAAAAGTAAGGGAGGAAACAAGAATCTATGTGATGGAAAATTTCATACAGAAAATTTATATTTTAATGAAAAATATTTCCAAATTAATGAAAAATATAAGATTTTCCCTCATTGTTCTTCCTGTAAGTGAAAAATTAAATAATTGTTTTATTTTTGAAATATTTGAACTAAAAAGATTTAAAATGAAATGAAATTGGACAACTTGTGGTGCTTTAAGGCCAGTTGTTGAGCTTCTGTCATATTTATGTTATAAAGTCAATTTGTTTGTTTTTGAACATTTTGTAATTAAATTCTTAAATTTTATAAAACAAAAAAAAAATTCATGAAAATTTTTATTCGTTTCTCGTTCCCACATTTAAAATAATTTTGTTTTGTCAATATTTTTCCCGATATTGAACAGCTCACGTTTATGTTTATATAAAAGGAGGGCGAACGTGTGTTCTTTTTTATTTTATTAAATTCTCTGACATTTTTTGAAGCACATATGAGTTTTTTAATTTCGACATACCTTCGATCATTTGTAGAATTTAATAAAACTACAAATAAAAAAATATTTTCCTTTCAATCATCAAACAGAATCTGAGGTTTCCTGTTTAATTCGTGTAGTCAAAAACATTTACCGACTACACAAAACAAGACTGTGTCGTGTTGTTATTATTTAATCATCTTAATTCAAAAATGAGATTTAGGAATAACAATGAAAATAATTGTTTGTTCCAAGTTCCATACTTCACACAATTTTGTCAGTTTTTTTTTTGTTTCTGTTACGAATAAAATAACAAATTAATTAAAAATGTGATCAGTGTTAAAAATTAATGAAAATGATTGATGATGATTGATGTCCCTTTTATTCTTCTTCTTCTTCTGCTTCTTCTTTTTAACATCATCCTAAAAATCCAGTCTGATTTTCATTCGTTTTAAGTATGATGATTATTTCACATTATACATTAGAAAACATTTAAAAGAAAAATTATGGTGAGGAAGTGGAGGAAGAGGAAGAAGTTGAGAAAGAAAAAAAAAGAAGCTTTTTCTTCTAAATTGTTTTTGGTTGTAAACTTTCACAGAAAATATCACATCAATCTTAACTAGAAATATTCTTGTCTCGTTGTTGTATCTTATTTATGAAATTAAATACAAAATTTTGCTGATGTTTGTAAAATTTAAAACTAAAATTTTGTTTACAGACATCAACGAAATAAAAGCTTTCAATGTCAATTTTTTTTTTTTTTTTTGATTCGTTTAAGCGTTTTAAATTTTCTCATCCTTTTACTAGTTTTATTTAATGGACCATTAAATTTCTTCTTGTTTATTTTGTTTTTTTTTTTTTAAAAATCTGTTAATTTAAGAAAAATTTATTGATTTTCTTTTCAGTTTCTCTTTTTCTGTTGCTTGATGGAGAAAATCTTAAAATATTCGTTTAAAGCTTTTATTTTTAGCATTGAATTTTTTCTCATTAAATTCAAAAAAAATTTCTGTCCTTCGTAAATAAATTATATTTTAATTTTGATAAAAAAAAAAAGATTATGACGACGTTTTGTTTTAGATAATGAAACGAAAATAATGGACAATTCTTAATTAATCTTAATTTATTAATCAAGAAAATAGAAAGGACAAAACACAAAGGACAATTTAAATGTATAAATATTATTAGAAATTTTTATTATTTGTTTTGTTTTTGTAGGTTGTTTAATAATTGAATATTAAGTAAAGTAAAATCAATGAAGAATAAATAACAATCTTATCAAAATTTCTTTCAACATGAATTTACTTCATTTTATTTATTAAATAATTAAATATATAAGATTTAAATAGAGTGAACTTTCCTTTCTTTTCTGTTTACCAAAATTAAAAGAAAATATAACCTTTCTAACCTAATTATTTAAGGAGGACTAAAGAAATTGATCGAAATTCAATGTCTTTATTTTTCTTCTTTTTTTGTTGTTGTTTTCCATGCATGATTTCTTCTTTACAAATTTAAATTTTATACAAAATTTGTCAATAAAGCAAAAATTTTCAACAAATTTATCATTAATTTACAAGACTTTACCACTTTATGTTTGTTGCCAATTTGTTAATGAAAGAGTTTCGTCACATTTGTTGTTGTCTGCGGTGCGGCGGTTACTTTTAGACAATTTCCTTTAAGTGAATAAATTATAGAAAAGGGCTTATAAATTTTTTATTAATTGTTTTTGGTGTTTTCAACTAAAAATTATTGGGTTGAAAATATAAAATTTATTTTTCAATTAAATTGTTGGACAAACAAATTTTTCAACTTTTCATTTTATGAAGATTTGAAGAAAGCCAAAAACGAAAAAGTTAAAATTTTAGACGACAGAAATGAGAAAATGAATTTAAAAATTAAACATACGTTAAAATAATATAAAAAAGAAAATTTCAATGGTAAAGTTCTTAATACAAATAAATTGTCCTTATCAACAGAAAAGGAAATTAAAACTTTTTTTATTTTAATATTTGGTTGTATTTTTTGTGAGATTTAATGAAATTTCTTTATTTTAAATTTTTTTCTATAGAATTATCAGATTTCAATTTTTCATTCTTTCAATTGCACAAAGTTTTTTTTTATTAATTACTAATTCTACGTATGAAACTGTACAGAAAGTTTCGTCATAAAGTTCTGTTTTTTTTAACGTCAAATATTTTTGTAGTTGACGTTAAAAAAAGTCCTTTTTTTATTAAAATTATTGTTTGACAAAATATGACAAAAAAAAAAAATTCTCTCTCTTCATTTTTCAAACTTTTCAAAGTTTTGAAAGTTTTCAAATAAAACTATTTTCCCGTTTTTTGATTTTTCTTTAGAACTTAAAAAATGACTTTATAAAAAAAGCTTTAATTATTTCTCGTAACATAATTAAATATCAATAATAAACTATGACGATGCTTTTCATAAACACAAACTTTACAATATTTTGGTTATATTTTTCGTTTCTCGTGCAGAAAATTATTTATGTAAACGGAAGATAAAAAAAAAACTGTATACTCTGCACTAAAAGCACAAATGGTTACAATGTAGACCAATGATTTATGTAAACTCTGTGAGACTTTACAATTAGTTTTTTTTTTGTTTTACAAACAACAAAAATAAATACATTAACGTAAACCTAATTATAATTATGTCTGACCAAAAATATAAACGTCCATGAAATCGTACAAACCCGATTGTTTTGTTTGTAAATAAAATAACAAATGTTGATAATTTTGTATTTGATGTGACCAATTTTTAGATTTATTTTTTATTACCTACGTACATTTCATATGACAAGGATATTTACCTTGACTAAATTTATAGTGATAATGACAAAGATATAAAAGATTAATATTAAAGTTTAGAGTGAGATAAATGGATAAATAGAAATTTATCTACTTACACAAATGAAGAATATTATTTACAATAAACAAATAATAATGATTTATTAATTTCTTAATTTACTGATATACTGTCGATAATAAAAACTCTTATATTTAAGAAAGGTAATAATAAATTAGTTTTAATTATAATCGATGAATCAAATGTATCACGTATTTATTTATATGAATTCACCAACGCAATTTTTGTTCTCTTAATTTTAGAAGTTCTTTGAACTTCAATTAAGAATTTATTTTTATTTTTTTTATAAATGAAGAGTAAATTTCTAGATAAAAGGTCAAAGAATTAAATAATTCAATTAGTACATATGGTTTGCTCAAGATTTTCTTCTTTTTTTTTTTTATTTTTGTTTTTGAAAGTTTTGTGATAACTTGTATTTTACGGTTGATTAGATTTTACAGTCATTTTATAGTTAGAATTTTTTCACTCGTAGAAAATCAATTTAACTCTCAACTGAATCAATTAATTAATCAATTAATGATTAAAATGTAAATCAAAAACTTTGTAATAAAATGAAAAAATAAATGAAAAATTCACAATCTGTTGTTGTTAATTGTCAAAACGTTAATAAAATTTTAAAATTATAAAATGATGAATAATTTAAGAATCTTGACTTTATTTTAATTGATTTGCAGTTTGCTATTAGGAAATATTGAAAAATCAATTCAGAATACGTGAATATAAATATCAGCACACAATTCTTGTACTGACTCACATCAAAAGGTTCTCGAGCTCAAACCTCAGTGTGGTAGAAATATTGGTTTGGATTCCATTACAATAGTATGACCTTAGCAGTTGATAAAAGACAAATTAATAAGTCCCAATATATATCTTAGGTTATGTGTTTTCATCTGAAAAATATGAAATGTATTCACATCATGAATTTTTAATACCACAAAAGGCATAAGAATTAATAATTGTGTAGTTATAAATTAATCACTAAAAGCATATGTGAAGTGAATATATAGTTGACATAAGTAAAAAATATGGAATGGGATATAATATTTAACCCTGAGTATATGTTCATATCTTAAATTAAATATCCAAGGATAACAATTCTTAACTGTAGTGCTTCATATGTTTACGTAATAATAATAGAATTTTCTATGTTCTTATGATACAACGAACAATGAATGTTTGATATTATTAAAAGTATAACAATTAAATGTTAAAGAATTTTTGTATTTACAAAAATAGAACAAAAAAAAAGTTAGATTCTCTGATTAAATTCACTTTTTTTTTTCTTTTCATTTGATTTAAATAAAATTACTACGGATTCATAAAGAAAAGTTGGTGGAAAAAAAATAAACATGAACCAAAAGAAGAAAAAGAAAAATAAGTCAATAGAATTTTTGTTTTATTTTGTTCTGTTTATTTTTGTGCACAAACAAAAAAAGTGTTTTATGATTAGGTTCTTTTTCTTCTTCTTCTTCCTCTTCCTTCTTTTATGTTATTCTAATATTTTTTTGTTATTCCTTTAAATTGTTTTCGTCATTTTTGTTTTTCCTCCATTCTTTTATAAATATATTTTTCTTAATTATTTTCTTATTAAATGAAAACAATAAAAAAAAATTGGTTTCTTCTTCTTGTTCCTTTTTTTCATTCAATAAAATTCACAAAAAATATTTCATACAAAACAAAAAAAAAAATGAAGGAAAATAGAAACGGGAAGAAAATTCGAATTCGTTTTTTTTTTTTTTTGGAAATATTTTGTCTCGACGTACACACGTTTTTTTTTTTCTTCTTCAATATTTTGTTTTTTTTTTCAAAAGAAACAAAAAAACGAAACGAAACCAGAAAGACGAAATACAACTTTTTAAATGTACAGACAAAAAATTTACTTTTATTTGTTTTCTTTTCTTTTGCACAGAACCAAAAAAAAAAAAAAGGAATAAGGTAAAAAAAGCTTTTATCGCATGTAAAACTTTATTAGTTTAAAATTCACAAGTTTTATTATGTGTGTGTGTATAAATAATATTCCATTTATTTGGCATTTTTCTTTCTTATTTTCAATATTTTATTCATGTTGGTAAATGGAAAATTTCTTAACATTTTCTATTATGTTTTTTTTTTCTTCGGAAATATTATTTTTTCTTAAATGAAAATTTTTCCTACTCTTTTGAATAAAATTTTTTAAGGCTTTCAATTTTAACGTTTGAACTGTGAATGAAGGAAGAAAACTTTAAATTATTAATTTGCAGTTTCACAAACAGTTTAAGTTGACTCCGTTTACGTAACTTTATTAAACTCTCACTTAAAATGTGTTTAGATTTTGTAGGTGAAATTCTATGCATAGAAAACGAACAAAGGAAATTGAGAAAATATGCTTATTAAATTTTACTTAATAAATATCAACAGAAAATGATCAACTATAAATTAATAACAAGCAGATACAAATTAAACTGATCTGAAATTTGTTCAAAAATATTAAAGAAAAATCATTTTCCTTTTATTCATGTAAAGAAATCAAGTTTATTTATTGAACATTTTCGTTTTTTTTCAATGGATGTTTTTTTTTTTACTTTTGTTTTAAATTTTATTGATCTTTTAATGCTGTTCGATTGTCTAGTCTTTAACAATTATTAATGGGTTCTAAGTAAAACAATAAGTAGAACAATATTTAATAATTTCATGTTAACTTTCTTATAAATATTTTCAATGTTTGTACTTTCTTCAACCATGACTTTGACTTTCTTTGAGATCAGTTTAATGTAAAACACGATATACCTTCAATGATTTTTCTCTGAATTCTTGCATTGAGATTCTATAAAAATAAAGCGATTAACAATGAAATGAAAATAACTAATGGAAATTATTATTGAGACTAACATAAGTAATCTAGTCTAGACTTTAGACTCATTTAAGTTCTTTAGTTACAACAATAAAAGAATTACAATAGAATATAATTTTTCATACGTGAAATGAAAATTAAACAAAATGTGTAATCTTTTGTAATAAAATCAATAAGAAACGTTTTAATTAAAGTTGGAATGCAATCTTAAAGGCATTTTAAAGTTTTCTGTTCAAATTACTTTTAATAATAATTAAAGAGAAATTTACAGAGAATACTAATTATTGGTTTATCCAACTAAACTTTCACTGAAAGTACATTAATTGGATTACCATAACATAAATGAAGACAACTTTTTTAAAAGCTTTAAATTATAAGCTTTTATACAAAATTTTGTTTAATATTTTTGAATAATAAAAGGAATTATTTATGTGAACCTCAATTCAATTTTAATTAAAAATTCACTTACTTTTGATTTTCATTTAATCAAAAAGGTTTCATAAATTTCAGTTTCAGGATTGAAGTCTTACAAAAAGTTTTGTTTTATTCATTTATTATGATTCAATTCAATTATATTTTGATTACAAAAATATTTATTAAATTTTATCGATTATTATAGTTATCTGAGTGCTATAATTATGAAGTTTGTCAGTTTCATATATTGTCATATAATTGATTAATTTAGAAAATTCAACGTATCTAATTTTATCATATGAGTTAGATTATGATTTAATCATAATAATTATATCTTTCTAATTTTTTTGAGGGAAAAAATGAATTTTCATTTTAGTTTATTAACTAAAATAATAAATTTCTTTCTTAAATGAAAAATGATTGATTTATTTTCGATATTATTTGAGATTTTGTACATAATTGTGATAAATATCTATATTTCTCGTACTAGACAGAGATTCACATCTTCAGCATCATCTTCATCATCATTATTATTATCATCATCATAGTCACCTAAATCATTGTAACTTTAGTTCATAGTCGTAAATCAAAAAAATAAGATGAAAAGAATATACTGGGTTTGATGTGAAACGTGTGTTAATTTTAATACACATATACTTCTAACATGTAATAAAAGTCTAAAATCTTCACCATTTCAATTTTTTATATAGAAAATTATTTAATAATTATATTTACTTTTTATTTGTTTATTTCTCTTATAATTTTATGTCTCCAAAAATAAATAAGAAAAAAAAAAGGCAAATAATACAAGATTAACTTTTGATATTGAAGAATTGACTAAAAGCAATATAAAAAAGAAATTAAATTAAATTGTGTCTTTATTAAAAAAAAGGAACGAATGATACAAAATATAAAAGGATATCTATACAATGTGGCCATATAGAATTTAAACAGGAATGTATAATAAGGTAAAGAATGTAATAACTCATTCCTTAACCTATGTCAGGACTTTAATAAAATTCTACTTTATAATATACAGTTGATGTAAATAAAATTCGGTTATCATAGTCACTGCATGATTTCAAAATATATATTCATAATTCCTCTTTTATCTATAATATATTTTGAATTTCATTAGATCATATTGTGGCCATATTTTTAATATTCAACAATTCATATCAGAAGGACATCCTAATCCCATGAAACCATATAGAAATTTACAGATGCATAATTTAATCTTATGTTGTATAAATCATTGGATGCCATGAATCGATGTTTTATGTCAATGCCTAAACACAAGCAAATCTGTATCTAAAAATTTCAACTATAAACTATTTGCCATTCAATGCCTTTAGATTTTTTTTATTTTTTTTCCCCATTAAATATATTGAATTCTTATAAAATATAAGCATCTTATGATTTCTTAGAAGTTTCTTTCGTCTTTTTTTGTTGTTGTTGTCCTTATTCTTAAACGTAAAAAAAATAAATTCTTAGAAAAGATTTTTGAATCTTTTTTTTTGTTGAAAATTTCAAATTTTTAAATATATATTCCATATATTGTTGAATAGAATTAAATTAAATTTAACGTAAAATAGATTTACCTTTTCTTAAAAATTAAAGACCATCGTGTACAGCGAACGTGATTTTTTGACACATGATATGCGATATGCGAAAATAAACCTTAATGCCAAAACATTAAGGACTATTTTTGTATATCACATTGGATTATTATTTGCTCCTCGTCCCAATACAATATTTTAGTTTTAATTTTGAGAATAATTTAATTACAGAAATGGAATTTTATGTGAAAAAAAAAACAGGATTATCAATTTAAACATAAATTCTGTTTTTTTTTTCTGGAATTTTACGTAATGTGGCAGCAATTTTAGAATTTAATCTCATTTAGTTGAATTTAAATTCCATATCAGGCTATAGGATTATTTATAAAAACTTTCCCAATAAATACTTCACGTATTTCATCGATATTTTATTGCTTTTAAATGCAGTACTTTTTTTGTTTCTTCTTAAATGAATGAAAATTTATAGAATCGTTGTTTTTTTTTTGTGAATTATGCAAACAGAATTATATCCACTTCACTTAATACAATTTTAGTTTAAAATTTTAATGAGAAACGAATAAAAGTTAAAAAAGTTTTCTTTATTTCGAATTTGTAAAAATATACAAATATCGACCACCCCCTTTAATCTTCTTCAAGTTGAAATTTTATTTTTTTTTTTGCTTTCACGAAAAGGAAAAAAATGAATTGACTTAAATTATATTATTTTTTTCCACTTTAAATTGAAGCTAATTAGGAGAATATTAAATAAATTGTTGTATTAAATTTATCTGCTAAATTCTTGTTATTGATGCGTTCTCCAAAATTTTCTTATATAAATTCTTTTGTAAAGAACTTCAAGGATAAAAAAAAATTATGTTATGTGAAACGAAAAATAAAAAAAAATGATAAAGTTATTTTCATCGTTACTTTATACGAACAAGTAAAAAAAATATGTTCTTAATGGAAATATTATTAATTAGATTTTTAAAAACTGTCTGAAGGTTTCATAAATCATAAAAAGAATATTTATTTGTAGACACAGGATGTCGTCCATTGTCTCTCTCCATATAGAATTCTATAGTTTCACTTTGTCAGAACAGTTTCTGGAACTTTTAAAATAAATAAATTATTCACTATACTTATTTTTTTCATTTACAGATCAAGATGGAAACAATGATATTATTGAAGTGAAATGTGGTCAATCATCAAAATTATTTGATGAATGTTTTAAGGATATGTCACCATCAGTTGCTGAATTTCTATCAAGTGTTAAAATACCAATATCAATGGATGAAATAAATGCAAGATGCATGTAAGAATTGTTTTTATTTCTTTCTTTTATAACGAAAAAATTGAATAAGTTTCTGTATACAAAAATATCCGATTCTTTATTCCTTTTGCCACTCACAAAAGCGTAGAATTTTGAGTAGGATAACAAAAACAAAACAAAGAATTATTCAGGAATGAGTATTTTGATTAAATATTTAAACATCAATTCAATTGTAAAAGATTTCCCATTTATATTGTACAATCAAAACCACTTAAGACTATCGATAGACAGAATAACCTTTAAAAAATCTCAAGTTATTCAAATAAAACAAGGATCCAGTTCATTCTTTCTGTTGCTGTCTTTTTTTTTCCGTCTTGTTTTTTTTTTCATTCAATTTTATTGTAAGAAATCTTTTGAGAAAATTTTTCTTAATAAACAACAATATATTCCTTTGTAATTGGGTCAATAAACAATAACAACTAAAAATGTTGTTTTACAGATTTTACTTTAATTTTATTTTTTTTTTTTCGTTCAATTTTTTTTGTGGAAAAAAACAATTTTTTTTTTGTCTGAAATCAATCTAAAAGAATAATCATCAATCTGTTTAACAAATATTATATATTTTATACGAATGTTTCTGTAACTGTCATGTATTGTTTCTAAAATAGAATAGTTGATAAATGACAGTACGCATAGTCATATTGGATGGTAGGACACAAAGAATAAAAGGTCAATATATAACAAACATATTTCACGTGTTCACTTGAACAATATTGGACTAACCCATTCGTGTATATGGATATTTAATCAGAAATTAGTTATAATGGGTGACATCCTCAACTAAACAAAAAAAAAAAAACAAGAGATAAACTCAAATTAATAATAATAATAATACAAGAATGACGATTGTACATATTTGACAATTTTTTTTGATTATTTTTTTACTATTTTTCTCTCAATGAAGTTTAGCAATTTCAATCTGATGTCAGATAGATTTTAATAAAATTCTAATTAATATTTCTATATCAATGAACTCCCAACACAATTAATGAAATTTCATTAGATTGTCTTTTTATACGCATCCATACGAGATGTGACACACTTTTATTATTGAAGTACCCTATTTGTTTCCACTACGTCCTTATATTAATATAATTAACGATAATTATTATGTCACCGGAATTTAATTAAGTCAGTGAAATTCAACAGAAGAAGATTTTCAATGTAAAGAGTTAGACCAAAGTAAGATGACTTGAATGGAAAATTACAGAGCTGGAAGAAATAAATTAAAAGTGAAATAAATTTGTATGAAGTAAAATCTCTGGCTACAAATAGAAACGGCAAACCATTTCGATAGTTTGTAAATTTTCTACGTGCTTCTAAATAAATGAAAAGGAAATATTTTCAATTTTCCTTACATCAATTTCAAATTCTAGTTTTAAATTTTTATTACAACAAAAACGTTACTGTATTTTTTTGTTTTATTGAAACAAACAACACAAAACAAAATATTGCCTTAAACGATATAACAAAAATATTTTTCACCAGAATTATTTATCGTTGAATAAAATCATGTTTCCGCACATTAAAAAATAAAAATCGTAAATTTTTTATGTAAAACAAATGAAATAAAAAAAAAATATACATTTTAAAATGTTCAGTAAATAATTTTGTATTTTTTTAATCCTCTCCAAACAATCAAACAGCAAAAAATATCCAAAATTGTTGTATAAAAACAAACACACGCACACACACACACACAGAGAGAGAGAGAGAGAGAATATTATGATAAAATGGAATATTTTGAATAAAACAAAAAGAAAAAAAAGAAAATTGGACTAAATAAAAGCCAATTTAAATTACATTTCCGAATTTAAAAATTTTTCTTACTTTGTTAATTTGTTCCGTGAATAAAAATTTATATAATTTTTAATATAATATCAACACAAAAAGCTTTAACCATAAAAAGCAATTAATTTTATGATGTTTTTATAAGAAAAAAAAAATTGGAGTGGATCCCTTTTATTTTTTAATTGGATTGTTTCTGTTTTTCCACCCCCCCTTAACATTTATTGTGTTTTTCTTTCTTTTTTTTTGACGAACGATTAAAAGCGATAAATTCTTGGAATTTATTTATCCAACATAAAAACGTAATAATGACCAGAGAAAAAGACAAACAATTGTCAAATATTTAATTTCTTTATAAAATTAATGTAAATTGGAATTGAGAAGAAAACTCAAATATTTTTCATGTGCAATTATTAGGAATTTGTGAATAGAAATTTAAAAAAATTTACCTACAAAATGTTTCTTGTTATTCTGGGCAAACATTGATTGCAGGAAATTAGAAATCAGATAAATGTAAAAATGTGGAAAGTACAAAAATTCTACATCGCGTATAAACTAAAATTAAAACACAATAATAATAATTTCCTTAGATGGAATTTACCTTCTGCTGAAGGATGATTGTTTTTTTTTTTTAATTTATAAAATAAAAAAAAAAAAAATTCAGTTTCAATTTTCCTTTGCCTAAGGCAACAATATTATTGGAAAGATTCTGTTGGAAAATGTCTTTAATTAGAATTCGTTAATATCCGTTTTTCTCTTTGCTGGGGAGAATTTTTTATTTAGAAAAAAAAAAATAAAAATATTAAATATTAAATAATTTCAAAGTAAATTTATTTCTTAAAAAAAATAATTTCATCTTTAACAGAATTTTCCTTTTCTTTCATTTTATCTTTTACTAGATGCAATAAAATATTCTAAAAGCTCTTTACTTTTATGTTGTTATCCCCCTTTCCCATCCCTATAATTTTTACCATTAATCATAAATTTATTTATTTATTTATTGTTTTTTTTTTTTCGCTTTTAAACGTTCCACGTCATGATAAACATGATTTGAATCTGTTCACTACAATCAAATATTTCTCTATAAAAAAAAAATGTGGTCCATTTGTTAATAATCACACACACACACACACACATTGACAGTCAATCGGTCAAACACATACACACACACAAATACGCACATACAACACACACACACATTTGTGTATATTTTTATTAACTTCAATTAAATCACAAAAGATTTCAGTTTGTTCGTTTGAATTTCATTGATATAAAATTGTTGTTGTTGTTGTTGTTGTTTTTTATAGTGCTCCCAATTTCTGATCGAAAAATCAATAAAATCAATTGATTGGCATAGTTTTCATACAATTCAATAGAATTAATTTTTTTAACGATTCTCATTTTATTGTAATTGATTTGGGAAAAAAATTATGATCCAGATTCATCCATCAAAAAAAAAATTAAATACAAAATATTTCAAATTTATAAAATTTGATAAAAAAAACAAAAAAAAGTACGGGAATTGTTTTATCCGAGTTGAAAAGAGAAATGAGAAATTCTCCTTTAAAGCTTTGTTTGATCAAAATTCATAATTCAATTCCTTTTATCCCTTTTCTTATACTTTTATCCCTTTTCAATTAATTCTTAACTTTTTTTTTTATTTTATTTCAATTTTTCGTTTTTGGCTGAAACCCTTTTTGCTTCATTAATCATAAATTTGAAACAACACGAAAAAAATTAATAACTCTTAAAAAAAAAAAAGTATGAATTGTTTTAATTTGTTCAAATTTATTCTTATAATTCTCACACATTTTCTTTTTTGAACACACAACACAAAAAATGTCTTCTGTCTTTGTTTCGAACATTTCACAAGTAAAGACAAAAGACAAGAAATCGTTTCTAAAGTAAAGACGACAAAAGACAAGAATAAGGTATTTTATTTTCTATCAATTTTCTAACATTTTAAATAATGAGTTTGGCAAATACGTTAAAATTTATATATTGAGAAATTTTTCATTTTATTTTCTTAAGAAAAAAAAAAAAAATAGAGAATAAAAGAGAAAAAAACAAAAAAACAAATGTTTGATATTTTTTCTTTCTTTCTTCTTCTTCTTCTTCTTCTTCTTCTTCTTCTTTTCCTTCTTTTCCTTCTTTTCCTTCTTTTCCTTCTTTTCCTTCTTAATTTTTTTTGTTTTTTTTTTTTTTGTTTTTCTACTTGAAATAAATTTTCACTTGAACGGATTGTATGAAGATGATTTCCCTTTTCTTTTTTTTTTTTTTTTGATTTTCCATTTTTTTTTTTTGTATCAAATTTTCTATTTTTTTTTTTTTGCTTTCCATTTTCTCTCCATCCGACGTGAGCAGAAATAATATAAATTTTCCAGTTGACGATCCTCTTCAAAATATTTAGGTTTCAGTTATTCT
The DNA here is from genome assembly GCA_963082725.1 of Pedicia rivosa. Classification (NCBI taxonomy): domain Eukaryota; kingdom Metazoa; phylum Arthropoda; class Insecta; order Diptera; family Pediciidae; genus Pedicia; species Pedicia rivosa. The sequence continues at coordinate 10,669,031 of OY720153.1, read as the reverse complement.
TTTCACATCTTACATATTTGTGAAGAAGAAGAAGAAGAAGGGAAAAAAAAAGACAAGTTACGTTTCGTTTACATTTTTACCTAAAGTGACTGTTGTAAAGTAATGTAGACAATTTTAAGGGATGCTTACATTAACGAACAAAATTCAATCTGATAAATAGAAAGAGAGAGAGAGAGAGTGAGAGAGAGAGAATAAAAAGGAGAACTTTTTTTGAGTTCTATATACAAATTTTGTATATTGAAAACCAATTCGGATTCTGTATTTCGTTATTATTATTATAAAAAGATCTCATATAAGATTATTGTGTCATTACCCCCCTCTCACTCTCTCTCTCTCTTTCTCAATCTCTCTAATCATATAAGTCTTTCTGAAATTCTTCTTATTTCAATTCAAGCGAATCATTTAGAAAAAAAGGAATAAAAATTGATTTTCCTTCATTTTCATTTATGTTTATTTGATACAGGATATTTAACAAAGGAATGAAATGTGTCGACAATTATATAGAAAAATGTATCGATATACAACAAAGAAAAATTATAGACAATGAAGTGCATGGAGCTAAACAACTTTTTGATATTCTTTGTGAAAATAAAAATTTTCAAAGAGGTTTGTCTAACATTTTTATAAAAGAAAACCAATAATTCTGTATTTGACAAAATTGTCTTTTATTTTTTAAAACAAAAATTTACAATATAGAATTTTTACGTCATAAAGAATGTTTTTATCATATACAAAAGGATTGGGATGTCTGTTCAACAGAATTTGTAAATATTCTTAAGGAAGAAATGGCAAAATCACGTTATGAAAAAAATTCAAATATTCAATATATGCAATTTTGTTGGTAAGTATTTTATTTATAACCAAATATTTTATTCACTGTTGTTCATTTAAATTCCTAGAATGTCCTTTGCTTTGCTTATTGACTGTTATTGACTGTTGTTCATTTAATTCCTAGAATATCCTTTGCTTATTGACTGTTGTTCATTTAATTCCTAGAATTTAATTCCTAGAATGTCCTTTGCTTTATTAGATACAAAAAAAAACTGTTGATTGTCCTTGATTCTTAAGTTTTAAATTGAAATAAAATTAATTCATTAATTAATTGTTTGTTTATTTCTATTTTATTTACAGTGCCAGATATGGTTATGAAACATGCGTTTATAATAGTGCCAGATATAAATGTAAACCAGATTCAGCAATTTTTATTAAAAATATTGCAAAAATATTATCAGCTGAAAAACAATTTACAAACTGTGATAAAATTGAAAAGGATATTTGTTCCAGTACATCTAAATTAGTTTGTAATTTAAATATATTTTATTTGTTAGTTATTTTTATTCTTGTATTAATTCTAAATAATAATTAACGATAAATTTTCCTTTTTGTTTTCCTTTTTTGTTTTTTATATAAGAAAAAAAATTTAAACGATGTAATAATTATGTAAAATCGATTTAATAAATTTGTTGCTTTTTTTTTCGTTTTGAAAGTTTAATATTTCTTCTTCTTCTTCTTCTCTTTGTACTTGATTTGTATCAAGTGATTGTTTTATTGACTTTTTAAGATATCTCTCATATAGCCATTTACAATCAATTTTTAACGTCCAACTTGAGACGAGACCTACTATTTTTGAGGTGGATTCTGAACCACATAGCATCTGCACAAGTTTAATATTTTCAATTATTGTTTTTTTTTTTCATTTATTCCCATTTTTTTTTTTCTTATAAATTGAGAAAACTTTAAGGTCTGTTGTCCGGATCATAACTTTATTATTGATCTTAAAGAAAAAATGTTATACCAATGTAAAGACTTGTCATATATGATGCGTAAACATAACAAGTCATTATCATCATAAAAACATAAATCTCTTTCATTTTTTTTTATGTTCTTTAGTTGTATTTGTATATAAATAGGAAAAATATGAAAGGACAATGACTTCATGGATCCCATCCGTCATGATTTCTGATGGAATTTTGTTTATTTAAACTTTATGGCAGAATATATTTTCTTTTTTTTTTATATATTGTCTCGTATTAAATTTTTCAAAATCTATAAAATTTCCGTTTGTAAATTTAATGAACAGAAATGATTTATGTGAATCGATTATTTAGAAAAAAAAAAGCTTTCAGAATTTACACCACATTTACTCATATTTGTATTTTGTTTTTTATTTTAATGGGTTAAAAGAATATGTTCGTTCTGTTTTTATCTTTCTTAAATTTTATGACGAATGACAATAATGTGATGAACATGAGTCGTAAGTAATGTAAACCATAATATAAAATCTGATATCTCATCAAAAAGATTCTTAGAACTTTTTGTTGAGAATAGAAATTTAAACAAAAGTGGATTTAAAATTTGAGAATATATACGATTTGTAATCAAATGAAAAGATAAACTCTGTGAATAAATTTTATAAATAACTGAGAAATATTCTTTGATCTTTTTCTGTAAATTTTTTATGTTTAGAAATAAATTGCTGAAAGTCTACCATTATGGTCTCAGAGCCTATAATTTAAAGAGTCGGAGGCATCTACCGAAAACATTTACACTGGTAACACTGGTAACACTCCCAACAATACCAGATTCAAAACTCAGCGTGGTAGAATAATGGTTTAGATTTCATTATAATAGCAGATCCTGTGTCTTACATGGCCCAGGCAGTTGATACAAGATACGTTAATAAACCCAAATTATCGACCTACAATAAAGTGATGCAGTAAGATTCCTAACGAGAATCTCAACTACACAATAACACTACAATCAGAATTAAAAAATTCTTACCAAAATAATTCATTTAATAATGCCCAATTTTTTTTGTGTCCTCCAATCGAAAACATTTGAAAATCAATAAAGACCCGATGAGTGATTTCGCATAAAATAAAGTAATGAATTATCTGACTCAATTCTATTATTTTGAAAAATTCCTGTAATCAATCTAAATTTTCTACAATTCTCTTTTGTTTATTTTTTTTTTGTCAAAACACACCTAAATATTTGATTAATTTCTCATAACAACAACAATAACAACAAAAATTCTTTCTATTCCATTTATTTTGGTTTCAAATTTTAGGTATCCTCATCAAATTAAAAACAAAGAAAAAAAAAACAACGATAAGAAATAAAATGTTGAATAAAAATTTATAAGAAAATTGATTGTTTTATTTATTTTATACTTCTTTTTTTTTTTTGCTTGCTTTGTGTCCCTAAGGAATAAAATAGAAGATGTTTTGGTGATGACATTTTTAATGGGATAATAATTTTTTGTTGAAAAAAATAATAAATTTATTAAAAAAGAAATTCTGAGAAATATTTTGATAAAGAAATAAAGCAAAAATTTTGAATTAAATGGACAAAACAATTGACTCATTAACATTTTGTTTTTATAATTTCGGTTTATATTCATGCATTTTAAATTTTTGTAGGCCTTGCGGTATAAAAAACGAATAATTTAATATAGGAACAGAATTCAACATCAATATTGTTATAAGTGGAAGTAAATTATTATTCCTTGAATTTTACAATTTTTCAATTCTACGAAATTGTTTGAAATATATTTACGGATCTGACGTCATAACAATCCTGATTAACAGAGAATTGAGTTCGTTTCAATTTTTTTTTTTTTGATAAACTATAATCCTGCGGTAACGAACTCTATTCAAACTCTTTGGTATTATTATATAAACAGAATTGTATAGAGACTAAAATTGCAGAGTTGACTTTTTAATCATAACGATGACTTTAATTATTTATTTATTCATTAAAACCACAGCGAGCGCCAACGTTACAAAAATTACTTATGCATAATTATAACTAAACTTAACTTAAGAGTGAATACAATAATCACAATAATAAAATTAACTAGGAGTAAAATTTTACTTATTAATAATTAACAATTAATGATAATAAAAAAGTAATACAATCATTGTTACTGTCAGAAAACAATCGACACTCTGAACAACTTTGATACACCGATTTTAAATGAGTATCTCGAAATATGAAAATATACTTTAAGAATTTCTAATTTGTACAAAAAATACCGTGGTCCAGTTAGCAATAATATTTTAATGTTTAGTTTCCTCTTTGACATTTTCGAATAAATTTTGATTCAGCAAAAAAAAACAAAAAAAAAACTTATTTATACGTTTCCATGTAAAAAGAACTTTTTTAATTTATTCTTTTAGCTTCACATACATAAAAAAAACAACATAAAATTGTTACATGAAATCTGACACTAATTAGTATCACGTGACAAACGACTTTACTCTCTACTATAGGATAATATTTGAAGTGACTAAAAAATAATTTTAAAAATTAAATAAAACATAAAAAAAAGAACTTTTTCATTTTCCTACGAATTCAGATTATATGACAAAAGTATTTTCTTGCTGCCTTTCAATCTTTCCTTTCTTGTTCAAAATTATCTTAAAAAAAAAAGAAGAAAATTCCCTCAAAGAAAATCTAAAGTAGTGTAGAAGAAGAAAATTGTAAAATAGAACTCATAGCAATTTAAAAAGTATCATCTAACATTAAGTATTAAGAGGATGATGATTTTGATGATGTTGATGATGATGATGATGATGATGATGATGATGATGATGATGATGATGATGATGATGATGATGATGATGATGATGATGATGATGATGATGATGATGATGATGATGATGATGATGATGATGATGATGATGATGATGAGGTAAGTATGACGCTTTTCATACATACACAAATTTATTTATTTTCTGTCTCTCCATTCACCCATATACATTTATTATTTATAAATCCTTACATACATAATGACGTTTCATGAGATGTTAAATGTATGAGTGTTCTTGTACCAACAAATCTATCTAATAATATTTACAGAAACTTTTCTTTTTAAATTGTATTTAAATTTGTTAGAATTTATATTTTCGTTCATCATATAAATAATTTAAATATGAAATGGTACAACAAAACACCACACAATAAGAACAACGTCGAACATAAATTTGTACAAATATTACAACATAACAAATTTTGTTTTGTTTGTTGTAAATACATTTTCAATTAACATAAAATTTATATAAAGTACATTGAAACTATTTTCATGTACTTGTATTGTAAAGTACAATTGTTTTGTTTAATGTACGCGACAATATGTTTGTTATAAATTTCTTTTAATGAGATTCATTTGGTGTTTTGTTGTTCAATTGTCATTGGTGAATAGTATTATTGGTAAAGCACTGTAATGCGTCAAAGTTTAAAATAATTTTTGCACTCATTACTAATTATAGAAATTTGATTATGAGTTTCGTTTGAAATAAATTATTTAATTATGTAAAACTGAGTTATTGCTTATCAATATGGAAGAACATTTTAATAATATTTCTGATATAAATTTTGAATAATATTTCCCAAGTATCTAAACTTGATATATTCAGATTTATACTCTTAAGGTAATGAGTTCAAGTAATTACTTTACAATTTGTAATTTATTATAAATATGAATTTAGAGGTCAATGAACCGACATTTAATTATTAGCTTTATAGGTATGCGTTAATTAGAAATTTAGTAAAAGTTATCAAATATTATTTCCATTTAAGGAATTTTTACACAAAATCAGATTTAAAAACTTTATACTTTGTTCGGTTAATAATTTAATTTAACCTTTTACATAAAACATAAAAAATTTAAACACGGGTACAAAATATATGTACATATATGCTTTATGGCTTTGATTTCTGAATGTATGAAAATAAAATAAATAAAACAATCCTATCCAATTACAAATCGTTAGGAGCCACGTGTCATCCTTTTTCAAAAGAATAAAATAAAATTTTAACCAAATATATAATTTTTTTTTTGTTTATCACAAATATAAAAAAGAATCGAAAATAGATGGATGTTTGTGTGTGTGTGTTTAACAAAATACGGGTACACTTTTTTTTTGTCTCTCAATGTAGGCACATTGAAATAAATCATAATTTTTAATTCAAAACTGAAAATTTCTTTTATTTTATGTATTTTATGATTTTTATCCAGTATGAATATATTTTTGACAATTTACCTAAATTTTGTATTTTCTTTTTTTTTTTTTTTTGTAATGTAAAATATCAACAACAACAAAAACAAACAAAGGAATAAACAAACACAATTGCCAACTAAAAAAAAAATGTGTAGTTAGTTTATTTATAATTTGCTTTTTGTGTTAAACATTTTTAGTTAAAACTTTTGTTATGCAGAAATTGATTAAAATAGTTTTTTTTATTTCCGTTTCCTTGTAACCTAAATTCATTTCACATAATAAAATGAAAAATTTATGTTGTCCTAGAACTAGAGGAGGAGGAGTAGGATGAGGGAAAACATTCCAATTTGTCAGTGAACAAATTTTATTTGTTATTATTTTTTTTTGATAATTTTTTGTGTTATGGTCACATAAATTTATTTGCTGTAAATTAACTATGGATTTAATCATTTATATATTTATTAACAAATTTAAAATAAAATAACTGATTTAAAATTAACAATTTAATATTAATTTAATGTTAATATTTATGGGATTATTGTAGATAAAATTTATTATCTGGCATTGATTTTTTTTTTATGATAAGGGATGATCCAATTTATTCCAGATTTTACCCAGCGCACATTCTCGATTCCCCTAATTGTCTCTATGTCGACAATTTGTTCTTGTATTGTAAGAAATATTAAAATATCGATTGATAAAGAAAGGTCGTAAATTTTATCAGGATCTAATGAAAAATATTAGATGAAGAACATCCATTGCAATTCATAAATATTTAAAAGGAATGTGAATTAAATGTATGCCAAGAGTGTATTATGATTTATTCAAAATTTACTTCAAATAAAATTTACTGTATTCTTTGTACGAAACAAATTTATTTCTTTCAATATACAGAAAAATTTATGAATTCCTTTTTTTTTTTTTTGAATAAAACGACACGCACAATTTTGTAAAGCTTCTTTTTTCTCATTCAATTGATCAATTCATATCTTATATACGATCTTACTATTTTGAGCACGTTCAGTAATGACAAATAAAACTAATTTCGTATAGAACTTTATTGAAATGATTAAGAAAGATTTCATTGAATGGAAAATTTAACAAAAATATAAATATTGTGTCTTTACTTAAAGTGTTGAATTTTATATTTTAATTTCTATGAATTTCTATATTTTGTCTACTTTGTGGAATTAATTTTCTAACACAAGATTTAATTGAAAAAGTTTCTGTACACGATTTAATTTATTTTTCTATTTTGTCATTAAAAGCAACGAAGTTAATAAAGATAAACAGACAGTTGTGACAGACAACTACAAATTATTCAATGTTTTGCATTTTTTTTAATTGATTCTAATTAGAAATATTATTGTAACGTCATTATTTGGAAATCTGTTCACTTTATATTACATTTAATTCGTGAACTTTAAAGATTGTGTCGTTATATTTTTATACAATTTTATTTGTTACAATCCTTTCTTAGAGATCTTATCGTTGTATTTTAACAAAATGTTTACAACAAAAATACTTTTATGTCTAAACTTTTTTGTTCATAAAGACAATTTACATAGAAATATATTTATGGTTTTGGATTAACAGATTATAATTTTAGTTCAACAATAGTAGAACAATTATTGTTATTACTTGTTATTTTTGATTGTTGATTTGAACATTTGAAACTATTAATACAAGCTTACTAATGTCTACATAATTTAATTTGATGGTAAATTTATTAACTTCATTATAAGTTTTTTATATTAAAACAAATTAAACAATTACGCAATTAAAATAATTAAAACAAATAAAATTGTGAAATATTTAAAGGTAACAAATATTGCTAAGTATACTTTAAATTTAAATAAGTAAATTTACATATTTTTATTTAATCAAACTAATAAATTCTGTCTAAATAAATAAATGAAAAAAAAAAAATGGGAATAAAAATAATATTTACACCGTGCCAGGATAAAATATTGAAATTCAATAAAAATTATTGAACAACAATTTAATTAAAATTTAAAAAAAAAAGCAACGAATACAAAAAATGTAGAATTCGTTCAACCTACAAATGTTGTCAAATTAATAGAAATTAATTAATTATAAAAGTTTAAACGGATGTTATGAGAAAAATTTTAATTCATTTAATATGAGTGAATAACAGAACTGCTGTTACAGGATTTTTTCCTGAGCTAAAATTTAATTAACGTTTAAAAAAAAATAACAAAAGAAAAATGTTGCTTTCATCATCAGGAAGTAAAAATTCTTTTTTTTTTAAAAATTTATATGAAATTGACTCAAATCTAAAACAAAGAGAATTTCACTAGAATAAAAAATCAACGCTATGTTCCGGAACGTTTTATAAAAAAATCATCGTCTAAAAAAAGTTCCTTTTTTTTTTGTTTAAAAAAAAAATATAAAAAAAATCCCTTGTTGTATTTTTTATGAGAAATAAAAATAATACGGAAAAAAGTAGAAAAAAAAAAAGTGAAAGCTTTTATGTTGAATATAAATATTTTAAATTCTAATCATAAGCTCTTAAAAAATATATCCATACATTACCAACCACTGACAACACATGAATTCACTAAATCCAAATTGAACTTCACTGATTGAGCAGATTTTTTTTTCCTGTCTTTCACATTACATACGTGAAGTAAAAAGAATTCAACTTATCATAAAATAATTTTTTTTTTCCCCGTAAAAATAAAATAATAAATGAAAACCCTTTTTTTTTTTGTTCTCTCTCACAAGTAATATTTATGCATAATCCATAGACGATGAACTAACATAAACATTACATATAATGCATATTTTATCTTTCATTATATAGAATTTTTTTTTTTTGGTAGAATTTATATAATTCTAAAGGTTCAATTTAATATTCTAGACAAGATACTCTATAGAATTTTTTAGTTGTTTTTTTTTTGGTTTATCCCTTTTATTCTTCTTTTATTAATGCTATGATTGAAATAACAATACACATACATACATACATAAAAACATACATACATTTTTTACCATATGTAACAAATATTCTAAATTAAATAAAGGATTTGTCAGTCTGTATTTCTAAATAATAACATTTAATATATGAACAAAATAAAATAAAAAGGTGCAGATAGAATCTATAAGATTATGTTTACATAATGAAGAAATAGAAAAAATGTGTGTGTGTGTCCTTTTGATTTGATTTTACCTTTTTCCCATCAATACCCTTTGAATTTTAAATAATGTTTGATGATTTATTCTGTCTGTCTATTTATTTAATTAATAGTTTTCTAATATCTGTTAAAGGTTAAATAGTTTACATTAAATAGTTTAAGCTTTTTAGTATTAAACTGATAGAAAGCTTATATTGAAATATATAAATTTTATTAAATTTATAAAGACGATGACAAGCGAAAGCTTATTTATATATGACTATAAATAACCAAAAGAAAATCTTATGTATTTAATAGATTTAATATTTTCTTTAACCACTACAGTGTAATACGATCATAAATATTTAATGAATTCCGTGTTACATTATCTATATAAATATTACAATTTATATCGTAAAGTCGACATTTAGAATAAAAGTTACATCATAAAATATTAAAGGTTTTATTCTTCTGGTGTAACAAATCTTTAACAGAAAAAAAAAATTCAACCTAAACTTAAGTTTTTAGTCTAAATTGTGGAAGTTACTAGACCGATTCTATAAGAATTAATGGTTACCAAATGAAAAATAAACAAAACCCCAAGAAAGAAAAGTTAAATTCGAAGAAAATGTTTCTGAGTTTTAAAACAATGATTTCTAGATCATTGAATCTTTCATTGTTCTAAAACTGTAAGTTTATTGTTCGTAGAAATATTAAGACGTTTTTTCTTTTGTGAAATTGTTAAATATTTGTTTAATATTCTTACGAGAAGGAAATCGATATTTATTATGTAAAGACAACTTCTTATAGAGACAGTCATACTACAAAAAAAAATTTGATTTGCTTGACGAGTAATCTGATTAAGAGATTCTCGGATTACACGATATGTTCATTTAGACAGATTTAACTGTTTGCAAAGAATTCTACATTCCCTTCCTTTACTCCCATATTACACTTTATTCCATTTAAATAAATTCTTTTATTGATAAATTGATTCAAAGTAAAAATGTTCAATCATTTTATAAATATAACAATAATGAGATTTTTATTAAAGCAATAATTAAATACGCACAAATAATCACATCAAAATGTACATAGAAAAACAATAAATAAATAACAAAGTAGAACACGAACTTATCTTCACGTTTCTATTGATTCTGTTTATAAAACATCTGTGAAAAATAAATAAAGCTTAAAATCATGTTCATTATAAAGTAAATAAAATAAAAAAGCATTTAATAAATTATTTTCATATATTTATTTAGAAAATAATCGAAGAATAAAATTATGACTGAGTAAAAAATACAAAAGTTGTTCTATGAGAAAAGGATCATAAAAAGATCATATAGGATTCATATAAACATTGATAAATTCAACGTCCTTTTTATTTGATAAGAATAATCGTTACAAATATGAATTGATTCTTTTGACATTCAACATAAAAAGAATATTTTGTATTTTTTATTTCACTTATTTGAACTTAACATTCGAATGTCAATGAATTCAATTTTAGAAATTTTATCTATAGAAAAATAAATGCAAAGGAACAAGAATAGTTTGTTAAATTTTTATTCAGTTGTATTATCATGGTAAAAAATATAAATTGAATTAGATTCAAAAATTTGTTGTTTACAATTGAACGTGAGACTTCAACAATGCACTTCTATATATGAGTTTAGTTTATTTGAAAACAAAATTGATTTTACAGGTAGAATGATTATCATCACTTTCTAATTTCTAATAAATAAATGATGATACCAATGTTTACCAAATAATTATTGAAATATATTGAGTAACTGACCAATTGGTCATTTATTTCCAATTAAAAATAAATAAATTGATTGTTTAATTTTATGTTAATTAATGAAAATCTCAAAATTAACTTGACTGTAGACAGTTTGTGGGGGAAACTTTCATAATTTATTTTTAAAACAAGTGTGTGTGTGTACTCGTGATTTAAATAAAGGAAGGTAATAATTTTATTTACAAAAATATTGAAAAATAATCCGATATTTCGTTACAAATTTCTGAGAATATTTTTTTATGTAAAAAAAAAAAAAAGACAAAAATTGTTGAAAACAAAAGTGAAACAAAAAATTTGAAGTGCGATGTGACAACTTTTTTTTCTTCTTCATAGAATTTTCACGTTAGTCTAGAATGGAAATTACATAAATTTCTTTTAAAGCGGAAAAAAAGGGAGAAAAAGTTTAGGAAAAAGTAAAAAGGGGAATTTCAGTTAAAAAAAAGAACTTTTTGTTTGCCATTTTTTTTATTATTTTTGTATTTTCAATGAAAGAGTTCAAAGTACTCTATTGGAATATTGTCTGTCGGTACAACTGTTTTTTTTTCTTCTTCTACAATAAAAAAAATATGTTTCAATTATGATTAAGATTGAGTGCGGGTATATAAATTCTATTCAAATCGTTCACAAAGTTCAATTTGTGTAAAAAACAACAAAAGAAACAAGAACAAAGATAAAACATAAAAAGGGGATGAAAAACAAAAGTGTTAAAGTTTAAATGATTGAACTGTACATGGATTACGATAAATATGCGAGTACCTAAACTGGTGAGTGCGAGTAATAAAGGTGATTGGCGAGCACTCGCAAATTTATCATAATCGAGACACTGCTTATAATTTTCATACAAAGAATTCATTTTGCCTAAAAATTTGTTGTCACCTTAAAAACATTTGTTTAATTTTTCTTACTTTTCATTATGAAATTTTTGGTGTTGTCAAAATGTAGAATCCATGTCAAGAAATTCAAAAGTATCTATAATCGTGCAAAATACTTTTTAATTTTAAATTATATAAATATTTGTTAATCAGTAAATGTTACAACATATTTTTTTGCAATCGCAAATAATGATTAATTATCGTTAAATGTTACGACCTTCAAATTTTACCTTGAATCTGAATTTTTTTTTGATTATAAATCTTTTTAAGGTAGTTGGTGGAAACATCAAGTATAAAACAAGATTAGTATTTGTCTCTTGTAATTAAACTTTTGAAAAATTGAGCAAATATAAAGATTTATATTGGTTCTATAAAGATTTCCTTATAGAATACAGTTTATTTTTCTCTTATTTTAGATTGAGTTTGCAGAATTTTACTTAATTAGGAAAACTGGATGACATTATTCGTTACCCATACATTTTTTTTTTCTTTAATTTTCGGAAGGTAAAGGTTAATAATTATAATCGATTTTAAAGTTATACCGATTAATGGTTGAATTTTAATTAGTTAAATAAACCGAATGAACCCATTTTATTTAATATTTAATGAAGCTTTATAATTTGTTAATTATTTCTTGACTTGTGTTTAGAACGATAAATAATTAACTAACTGTAGGTAATTATTAATCCTAATTTATGTGTATATAATATTAGAAATCTAATTCAATTCAGAACAATACAAATACCTAATGGAATGGTATATATTATGTGAAGATTTCTGATTAGAATGAAGATTGAAACTAACGACAATTTATAAATAAAAGATTCAGACATTTTGAAGGTTAGATTAGAATAGATATTTAGGATTTTTAACGTGTCTATTGTATAAACTGATACGGGATCTACCTTTATAATGGAACCACAATTTCCACTACGCTGAGATTTGAACTCTATATATTGATGAGACTAGAGCGTGTTGCCACTCAGCAATAGCGTGGCTTATTTAAATCAATAATATTATTATTTATCTGTTAGTGATATTAGATTTTCCATTTGTCTATATGGGATTGGAAAAATTTTCCATTTATATATTCTAGATAAAAGACATTCTTACACGTCAAAGACAATTTAAAGAATTTGTTAAATCGATCGATGTAAAATGTCTTTTGTCGCGCCACAATATGAATATCTAAAATTTAATAATATTTTTATAAACGATTCAATTTTCAATTTTCAAAATGTTTATATACAGAAATTTACAATTTTCTTTAATGTAAAAAAAAAACGTGATATATTTATTGTAAAGGTCACTAACACTCATCATGTTTGTCACAAATTTTAAACTAATTTAACATTTGCACTTTAATCCCAATGGTGACATTTTTTTCTATGAAGAAAAAAAAAACAACAAAATAAAACACAATTTATTAGTTATTATTTTCTCTCTAAGGTCATCTAAAATTGGAGTTTTGAAAATCTTAAATAATTTCTTTATTGTTGAGAAACATTGTTATTATTTTCTTTTCTATATCTTTCTTTAAATCCATTAAAAGTTTCAAATTTTACGGTGAAAAGTTTTCAACTAAAAATAATTGAGTTTATCAATTTTTTTGTTTTCAGTCGAAATAATGAATATTTTCCAAATTTTTACCGAAATTAAATATTTAAGATTTCCAGGTTGTGCCAATAAATGAAACCAATAAAGAAATAAAATTCAATCCATAAATGAAATAAATCAAAATGTCACAAGAATAAAAATGTTTAATTAAAAAATTATATTTTGATGGAGATAAAAATAAAAGAAGAAAATTAAACGGTGAAGTGACCTGTTTCTGTATCGGTTCTTCTAATTAAATTTTTTTTTTAAAGATTATCTTAGATATGTTATAGTTATTTTGTTAATTAGGATGATCCCTTTATAATTTAAATTTATTTTCAGTCTGTTAAATGAAATCACTTCATTATAATTATTTAGATAGAATAATTTATATATACCTTATAATAATTTATCAAAAGTTGTATGAAGAAAAATCTTATTATAAAAGGATTTCTATATTACCTTTGATGTTATGTTGATATATTTACAATGATATAGAAATTCTCTGACTTGAGTTTTAAAAACTTTTTGCGTATCTAATATTTTACATAGAAATAAATTATAAGATTTATTAACATAACATCTAACAATGTATAATTATTACCTACTAGAGTTCAGAAGTTTATTTAAATCAAAATTTTTTGTGATAGTGAAGAAAGTAAATATTTTAAACATTTTTAAATTATTTTGGCTAACAAATAAATTTTAATTTGAAATAAAATAAACTTTTAAAATATAACAACAGACATAATATTAATTTAAATACAAAAACTGTCACCCTGTATAGTTGAATCTGTGGGGACACGTTAATAAAAATCAACATCATCATCATCATGTGATTAAATGGAAATTCTATTTTTTTTTTTATATATAAATGTGAAATGTACGTTTCATGATGGACGTTTCACATTATACAGATGAATATTACAAAGAGAGAGTTTTGTTTTTAAAGAAACTTTTTGTTTTTTAAAGAAAAGAAAAAGAATTAAATTTTTTTTTTGTTCATTTATGACGAGATTAGAATAAATAATATTTTCTTGTACTTTTCTTATCATTTTCAATTTTTATAACTTTTAGTCAAAGGGAATTCAGTTGATGTTTTTTTTTTCGTTTATAAATGATTCTGCTTTGTATATAAATATATGTAGATGAAATAAAGTGTGTGTGTAAGCTTGGAAATATATATAAAACAATATAACTAAATAATATTACAACAAAAATATGAACTTTTAAAACATTTATTTTAATACAAAATATAGAATGTAAATTTGCCATTTTATTTCTGTTGTATCTTGTTATTATTCCAAAAACATGGTTTCTCTTTTAATTCAATTTATTGACTAAAATATAATTAAAACCTAAACTTACACACTAATCAAATATATGCATTGACAATTTATTTATTTTAAAAACATTGTTACTTTTGTATATAACAATTTCGATTTGTTGTTTGTTTCTTTTGTAGGAAAAAAATTTTCTCTTGTCTTTTTTTATATATTGTTGTGTTTCTTATTTTTTTGTTTATCAAATTCTTTCATTTTTATATTTACCAAGAAAAGGGACTTGATAGGACGAGTGTAACATAAATTAATTATCAATTTAATTTTATTGTAATTAATCAAAAATTTCATCAGTTATGACTTGACTCTTTTATTATAAAAAACAAAAAAGATAAAATTAATTATTATTTATGGTGAGTATGATGAGTTATTAGTAAACGATTTATTTATAAAATTTCACCATACATAACAACAATTTTTTCCATATTTTCAAATTAAAAAATGCTTTTGTATTGTTTGTGATAGTACGATAACAAATTGATGGAACAAAAACCATTTAATTGTTATCACATAAATCACAAAGTCGATTGAAACCAATTAATTAGTGGACGTTTAAACTTTTTTTAACTTTCATTTTCTATTTTAATTTTTTTATTAAATCTACAAATTATCTAATCATCATTTTCAAAGAAACAACAGACATTTTACATTTATTTATTAATCCTTTAATCCTTTATCCTTCAACCACAAAGAAAAAAACTTTATTTATCGGGCAAGTAAGATGCTGCTGCTAATAATTTCTCCCAGATGTTACTCAACGTCTATATTCAGATTTTTGTTTCTTTTTTTTTTTTCTTTTAAACAGAAAAATATTTCATAAATAAAGAAAATAAAATTAAAATTTGAACTTTTTTCTTCAATCCTTTGATAAATGTGAATTTCTTTCATAAAGTAAACTTTAAATGAATTAACAAAAGAAAAACCTTAATCGGTTAAACTTAATTCAATTTAAAACTTCAATAAATTTTCTATTAAATTATTTTCTTTTATAAAAAAACCAAAAAAGAAAAGTTTACAAAAATGATTAAATTATTTTCTTTTGTTCATTCATTTATTTCTTCCCTTTTTTTTTTGATTCTCAAACATTTTAATTATGGAGTAAACAAAACTTAACACAATTTTAAACTTTCGTTAGACCCAGATAAACTTGGTTTTTGTGGCTTTTAGTTAATTATATAATATCAACATACATAATCTGTATAAATTAAATATTAAAACTAAAATGTAATGAGAGAAATTTCCCATTTTTCTCTCGCAAGTTTATTGTTTTTAGAAAATACCAAAAAAAAAAAAAAATATTTGTAAACTTTAAATTGAGGTGAATATTGAATTTCATATCGGATCAGAAAGTTATTCCTAACAAATCCTAATGAAGCAAATGAAGATCATACATTGATGGAATTTTAAACAATTTATGAAAGTTTCATAATATTTTTCTTTACAAATTAGAATTTTCTAATTAAATTTAATTGTACCAAATGAAAATTGTAATCAATTTCTATAAATATAAAATAAAATATTTTTGTTTGTTAAATGTAAATTTCAGGTGTGAGTATTGAATAATGTAAATTAATTATTTATATTTTATATACATCAGTCAAAAAATATTCTATTTTTGAACAAAAATGGAAAATGTTTACAGTCAATTTTACAATTACAGATTCAAGTTGAAACATATTTAAAGTTAACACGCGCGCTTACAATTTTTTTTTTTTTACAAGAGTTTGGATTTTGTTACTTTTGTGAACGTCTTTTCATTTTCTTCATTTGTTTTTTTGTTGTCTACAATGGTGAAACTTTTTTACAAATTGAATTAATTCATTTACAAAATATTATCTAATTAAATTGTGAGCGCGTCAATAACTAAATAGAAATTAGAAATTAGAAGTTATTATTGTTCCAGGATTACCGTCCGTTTCCCATAATCCAATTAACGATTTCTTTCAATATTTTTTCGTTCATTAAATCAATTTTTTCTTTCTATTGATTTTTCTAATTTTGTTACAACTAACGAATATTCATCATTTATTATTATTTCTCTGTTACAAATATGAATTACATAAAATTGCGTATTCTTTTATTCCTTTTGAAAAATATTAATGTTTTTTTTTTTTTATTTCATTTGTGGCTTTTAATGAGGACACGTACAACAATTTTTTTTCTTCTTCTTTTGAATAATTTGGTTTGACATAAAAAAAAAAAAAATGATGCCAAAGGAACCAATTTTTTTTTTTATTTGTTCGTCTCTTGTATTCATTAAAAATCTGAATTTAATCAGAAAAAAATGAAAAAATTTTATAAATTCTTTTTTTCTTTTTTTTTTTTGTGAATTTAAATTAACAGAATTTCATATTTTCCTTATTATTTATTCTCTTTCACAGTTTCATTTATTTAAAAAAAAAAAAATCTATAAATATTTTATGGAATTCTGTAACAGAATTTAATCAAAAGAAATAAGTATATATAATTAAGTTCACCAACAAAAAATTAAATATTCAAATAGTTTTTTTTCATTTGAATTTGAAAATTTCAAAATTATTCTGTCCGAGTGAAGATTCATCAGTTTCTAGTAAATTTTATTGTGATTCAGCTTAGAATCAAATTTGAACTATTCTAAAATCTTCAATTTAAATTTAGTTTAATTAAAAAACAAATAATGAATATTTCTTAAAGAGAAAAATTAAAAATTACGAATAATTTCAATAATTTGTCATAAATTTCACAAATGAAATTCATTGAAATTCATTGAAATTCAAATAAAGATTTTCTCATATGAAATTTATGTAAACTGTATAAATTATTGTAAATTGTTATAAATTATGTTAAATTAAATCAATTGAAGTCGTCTGTAGAGAGTTTTATACTTGTATGTTTGCAAGACATAAAATTTAATTCGTATTAATTAATTTTGATTGATTTAACTTTGAAATTTGTAAATAGTTTGTATTATTTTTTATTGTAACAGAATATTTAACTAGCAATGTTGAATATTCAAATCAAACTTGATTAACTTTATATAAGAAATCAGTAGGTAGGTACAATCAAATAAATGTAGGTAAAAAAAAGGTAACATTTTTCTATAAAAAGAAATAAAATTTATTTTATAGAAAAATTTGCCGAACAGAAATAGGAAAATGACTTGAAATGAGTTGGGGGTTAAAAGTTCAAAATAAAAAAGGAGGAATTTTTTTTTTTGAACTGACAGAAATATAAATCTTTTTATTTACAAAATATTGAATTTTGTTTGATTTGTCCTCCTTTTTTTCCTTTACAAATTTTTATTTATATAAATTATCATCTTCATTCTTTGTCCTTTCTGTTTTTTTTGTCCTTTCTTTATTTGTTGATGGAATTTAAAACAAAATCAAAGAAAATTATTAGACTTAAATTTAATATTTAAATTATTGAACAGAAATATTTTGTCTTATAATAGAATAAACGGGAAAAGGAAAGGACATGCAATAATCAATTATTGATATCTCATAATGCTTTTGTCTTATTCATCCTTAATACTATTTGAAGACAACATCATTAATTGAAACATTTGAAACATCGTGAAAATTTGTTTAATTCTTTAATTCTTGACTGATATTGGATTGACAAAAATTCACCAAATACTATAATCACAAACTACATTCATCAACAGTCATCATCATTGGATTTTTGTATTCTAGAAAGCTTGTGCTTGAAATTTTGTACTTGAGTCGCAAGTGAACTTTTTTTTAACATTCCAGTTTTCCGCCGAGCCGCCAATATCGAACCGAGGACGAGACTTACTATTTTTGTTAGGTGGGCTCTGATCCTCCTGTTTTCTATTTAAAAAAGAAACCAACTGATACTTTGTTGTTGGCGTTTGTAAAATAAACCAGGATAAAAAATAAGTAAATAATAACAAAAAGTGAACTTAATAATTGTTTCAATATGATAATTTATTTAATTTGATGAAATAAAAATAGAATAGATTCAATACAAAATCAAACTGAAAACATACAGAATAAAATTCTAAAGCACGTGCTATTATTTATTTGTTATTCATTCCATACGTTGAACAAATATGAAGGATGTTTATTTTACGTGACAAAGTAATAAATGTCTTTTAATGTTTTAAAAAAAAAAAACAAAAGAGAATCTAGAATTATTATCTAAAAATTACAAAAGGGGATTGAAGGAATTCTTTACAAGTGAAGCTATTTAATACGTACGTATTATGTGTACCAATAATTAACTATTTTATTGACTGTTGTCTGTACTCTTTAAATCGATTCTATTCTAATGACCCAGAATACAATTAAAATATCCCATTATTAAAAGGGTGCGATGAAGAAAATATTTTGACACTTGCAATCCTATTCAACGATGTTCGCAGATAATTAAAGAACTAATAAGATTGTTGTTGTTATAATTTTAGAATATATTTTACCAATACTCAAATACAAGAAGAAATAACATAACCAATAAAATTTAATAATCAATTTTAATTTTCATACAAAATTATCCAATCAAATCTAAATTAATACCTTTAACTTTTACTAAATCCTTTAACATTCTTGTAATCCAAAAAATTGTATTAAAAAGTATAATTAAAATTGTTTTATGTGGGGAAATTCTAAAAATATTTCAAATAGACAAAAAAAAAAAAAAGAAAAAGACGAAAAGCAAACACAAGAATAAAACAAAAATTTCTCTTTTCATTTTGTTAATTTATTTTCTATTAAAAAGCATAAAAGCTTTTAACCTTCCATACCCCGCTGCCACCCTAATCGTAAACCAATGTATATATATATATACATTTTGCTAATTAACTTCCTCTTATTTATATTGATTAATATTATCATCAAAAAAAAAATTATAAGGAAATGACTTAAAATTCTGTTTCTTCTTAAAATTTTTTTAATCCTTTATATTTTCTGCAGAGAGACAAAAAAAAAAAATAGAATATTTTAAAATAGAAATGATGCTTTTAATAAAGGTGAGGTGGTTAGGGGATTTATGTATTTATTTTATAATCGTATAATAAAAAGCATTTCACCTTTGATTCTTTTTTTTTTTCTTTTTAAGAAACAAACTTATGACAGATAAAATGTTTTTTTGATTCGAAAATTAAAACGGAAGAGAGAAAATAATTTTTTTTGTGCTTTCAAAAAATTCATAAAATTATATTTTTTTTCTCGTAACAAAGAATAAGCGAATGAGAAAAAGGGAACTTTTTAAATTTGATCAATTAAATTAAATTAGAATTTTTGAAGTTGGAGTTTTAATTTTATAATTTTGATTCAGATTTTCTTTAATTTTTACGTGTGACTTTGTTGATTATAAATTCTAAGAAATTAAATAAAAGAGAATAGAACAAGATAAAAAATATAATTGGTAAATATAAACAATTGGTATAAGAATTATCCGAGGGTGAGAGCAAAAAAAAAACCTTATTTCTCATAAGAAAATTTCTTTTTCGAAGACAAAAAAATGTTACCAAAAAAAAAAATAAACCAGAGAATTATGTAGAATAAAATTTTGGACTTTTCACTTTTGAACTTATCGTTAATTTCATTTAAAATGTTTTAAGAAATGTGTAAACCGTATCGTATTGTGTAACCGTATCGTATTGTCAATGGAAACTTTCAATTACAAAAAAACAAAATTGTTAAAAAAAATTTCAGTTTAGTTCCAGACAAAAATATTATTGTTTTTTTCCCCCACCCTTTCCACCCCGACTTTCTTTAAATATTTCATTGTTGTTTTGTGTTTTTTTCCTTGTTGAAGAAAATAAAAAAACAAAAATGTTGAATTCAATTTATTATTGTGACTGAAAGCTCTACGCTTTATTTCATTTTAATTAAATTTGAATAAATTTGTTTAAGAAAATCAAACCAAAAGCAAAAGAAAAATAGAAAATTATTGAACTTGAACCTGAGAAAAATTTTGTAACAGATTTTCTTTTATATACAAAAACAAAGAAAAATTAATTTTTTATTAAAATTCGTCCTCTCCTGAAATGATGATGGATTTTCTTTTTTTGTTCGGTTTTCACTCTTCGTTGATTTTCACTTTTTTTTCTTTTTTTGGCGAAAAGAAAAAAAAAAAAAGATTTGATTTAATTTTGATAGAAGAAAATAAGAAAACACTTTTTTATAGAAAAAAAAAATATGTATAAGATTAAAATGGAATGATGACATTTGATATGGGTTAATTTCTTACCCCGAATTTAATTTAAAAGTTTTTTTTTTTTTTTTGGGGTTAAATTGTGTCATGTGAACGAAATGTACGAAAAAAAATTTAATTTTATTGATTATTATTTTTAATAAGAAATCAAATTGAAATATTTCAATCTAAAAATAAATGTGAAAATATTTATAGATTTAATTTAATTTTTTTTATGTAATGAAAGTTGCTTCAAAAATTTACGATAGATTCTCGGAATCTTTATTTATTTATACACCACATCATTTCCATTTCACAAATCAAATATTGATTGAATGTTTAAGTTTACACCACAGATTGTCTTAAAATGTGGTAATTATAATTATGTTTGGTATTTTGATAATCCAATAATAAGACAAGAATAAATATTCACATTAATATTTAAATTTCAAATAAAACTTTGGTAAATGGGAAGTTGTATCCTTGTTATATGGATTTTATATTCTCTTTGGGTCCTTTTATATTTTAAAATTCAGAATACCAGGGTACAATATTATTTAATTCTATCAACATAAAACCAATAAAATTATAATGAAGTAATAAAATATTATGGCACCGTGGAAATTGGAAATCTTTCATTCTATTCCCACAAACATGTTTGGTTTCAAATGCAATTATTGTCGATGTAAAATGTAGTCAATCATCTGAATTATTTCTAGAATATTTTACAAATAAATTCTTACGATCCGATAGTTATTGTTTATAACAAATAATGTTAAAATATTTTAGAAGTTGTGAATTATTTATCAAACTTTATAATAAAGTGGACGATTCCAATTACGATGTTTAAATTATTGAAAATCTTTCTCTGTTGATAATTTTCATTCTTTAAATTGTCGATGTTTTTAATTTGTAAATTTCGTAAACTTTCGTAAGTGTGAAGTTCAAGGTTCTTAAAATTCCTTTGCCAGTGACAAAGAAAAAATCTTAAAATTTTTAACAATAATAAAAGTCCTTAAGGTAATCATTTCTTATCTAAAGAAGAAAAACTTTAAAATGGGCAAAAGTTTGAATGAAATAAAATATTTTCAGTTGAATATTTATATTTTCTTTTTTCTTTTGATTTAATTCCTAAAGGATCAATATTTTTTTTGTTCATTATTTTGTAAGGGAAAAATTGTATTTATTACTGAATTTAAATAAGAAATGTAGAAAAGAAAATGATATTTGTAAAATACCCTTAAGCTAATTGTGAAAATTCAATTGGAATGAAAAAAAATAGAAAAAAAAGTAGAAGGAATTTACAAGTTGATTTTACATCAAACAAAATTTTCATTTTCAATTTTCTTAATGTAAATATAAAATGTATTCGGTCATATAATAAGAACTGAAATTATTTTAAGAAATTTCATTTATGGAATATCCTTATTTTTTTTTTATTGATTTTAGCAACATATGGAAGTTGGTATAAAAAATGATTTATAGAAGATACAAAATTATTGAACATAAAAATGTGATACCAACAATCGATAATTTATTGAATCAAAAAAATAAAAGGTTGACCCGCCGCTTTGTAATCTGTTTATTTAGTCAAAATTTAAATAAAATTGACTTAATGAATTAATATAAATTCAATTTTGATTTGTGAGGGTTTAATAATTAATAATGATATTTTGTATTTGATCCTTTTATTTCACAAAATTAATCATTTAATATATTCAATAATAATTATCTAGAATCGTGGGTGTAACAGGTAAAGACAAAAAGGACATCAAGAGTGCAAACGCCATGAAAAGTGCACAACAATTACATATCAATTTATAAAATCTAATTTCAGTTTTGATATTATCAATAAAAAAATGTTATAGTTTGTAATGTGGATTAAATTAAAATTTAATAAAAGTCAGATCTTAATATAAAATAATCTGTATTTTTATTATTTATTTGAACAATTTTTGTATATGAAATTCTAAAACAAATTGATTTAATTTAAAGTTTGTTAAAGTGAAGTTTGAAAACTCTAGTTTCCTACTATTCATCTTAGTTATTTATTTTCAATTTATTAAATAATTTTCAATCTCAATAGAAAATTCTACAACTTCACTTTCTATAAAATAAATAAAAAGAAAACTGAATATAGAAAATATTATCGTCTGCATATTAATTCTTTCATAATTTTCACCACAATCATTTACAACTTCTTTTTTATTCTTTGTGTTGTGTTTTATTTCTCAAACATTTTATTTGAATATAACACAAAATTATGTTTGTTAGAATATTCTCATAAATCATCCATGCATACTAATTAAGCTTGGATGTCATAATTTTCGTCATCACACACGTGTACCCTCATTTCTATAATTTTCATTTTAATAAATGTATTTAAGGATTAAACCATAAGAATTGTCAGGTGGATTTTTAAACAACAAATGTAACATATTTGAAAAAATAATGTAGTTTATATTCTAAATATTATCCCCCGTCTTTCCTTCCTCCCCCAAACTTTTATATAGAACTCTAAATTTTTACCCTACTTGCAACCTACTTGTATCCTAGTGTCTAGAATTTAGATTCGATGTATAAATTATATAATTAAATTGGTCATTAATTTATTACATTATTTTACTTGATTTAAAAAATTTTATAATTTTCATTTCAATGTAAAATGTCAAAATTCCATAATTATTTAAATTAATAATCAGAAATTATTTTATTATTCATTATTATTTTATTAATTATTTTTAGTGTCAAAATTTCAATTGTTTTTTATAATTAAATATATTTCTTATTACAAATAATGTTTAATGAGAAATATATTTAATAATAATACAAATCAAACTTTAATTGAATTAATTGGATTGATTTGATAATTAAAAAAAAAACATGTTGGATTTAATTTAATCCAATAATTTAATCCACCTGCCCAAGTCATAATAATATTTAAAGTTTACTTTCTATGCGTACTTTTTCTATTGTAACAATATTTAATTTCTTAAAGATATTTGTGAAATTTTTAATTAATAAATTCTGACCATTGTGACGGTCTGAATCATTTATTTATGCTACATACAAAAAAATTATTGTGTCTTGACAAAACAAACAAAAAAATATTCACAACACAGGAAAATTATAGAAAAGGAATTGTCTGAAAAATTACTTAATATTCGTCACAACCCATAACACAAACAATGTTTTATTATTTTATTATTTAAAATGCAATTTATATGTTTGTTCCAGATGCTACATAATAATTATCTTCAATTAGGTTTCTAACAATATTCTTGATAATCATTTTTAATGTATTGAAATTAATTCACTAATGCTGTGTTTTTTTTTTTATTTAAATAGTCAGGGGTATGAAATGTGCCAGACTCAAAACACTTTTCACTAAAAAAAAATATAGCAAAAATCTTATCAGCTGAAAAACAATTTATAAATTGTGATAAAATTGAAAAAGGATATTTATTCCAGATAGAAACATCTAAAGTAATTTTATTTGTTCATTACTTATTTTTATTTTTGGATTAATTGTAAGCAATAATCAACAATAATTTTCCTTTTGTTATTTTCTCAAAATCTAAACAATTTAATTAAATATATTTCGGTCCTTTGAAAACTTTAATGCCTCATCTTATTTATATTTTTTTGTTCTCACCAATATGACATGAGATAATGGGGCCGTGAAGTTTATTATTTATCTAATGCAATTACAACAAGTTATCATCATTATCATCATCATCATCTTGAGCATGTCATAAGTAAAAGAATGTAAATATTTTATTGCGGTTATTTATTTTGTGAAGTTTGTAACTTGTATATTTTTTTTTTCTGTACCTAAAAACCTGTTTTCTTTTTTCTATAACACATTTTTAACAAATAAATTAAAGTCTGTTAAAGTCTGAAGAGATTACCTGGAATTCATGTTTTTCCCGTTCTTGAATTTTCTCAAAAACAAAAAAAAAAATCATCTTTATAAAAGAAAAAATTTGTTTAGAAAAGATAAAAATATACAATTTGTAAAATGTTTTTTTTAGGTCAACCAAGTCAAGTTAATGTTTTTCTGTTTCCCTTAAAAAATTAAATTAATTCAGATTTTATGCACAGGTTGCAATTCTATTGAAATTTTTGTTTTATATTTAATGGAATTTTTTTTTTTTTGGTGAAAAGAAACTTAGAAAGTCTTACAGAAGATCTGTAAATATGTTAATTGTTAAGAATTTTATTTAAAGTGTTTTGAATGTAAAAGTTCAAAAAGATCAAAAAGTATTAAAATTATTAAAATGTAGAAAAAAATTGAAAGTTCAAATGAAACTGGAGGAGATGACAATTACATCCCTTCAAAAAATACTAATTTACATTTCTGTACAAATTCCTTTTGGTTTTTCGTATTTCCTATCGTAACGCAACTAGTTGATTGGCCCCATATTTGAAAGCTCAATTAAAGCTCCGATTTTGTTTGTTTGCAGACTCAGTGTTTGTTTGCAGACATCGTTGTTCTTATATATGTATATATATTAAATTTCTGGGTCAGTTCTTAAAACAATAAACTTCATATATATTAATTTTTACTTTTAAACGTCAAAAAACACATGTTTCAATAATGCTTCAATAAAATTCAATAAAAAAAGAATTTATATATTATAATTGGATTTACAAAAAAGCACTGGTACAATAAAAAAATTTAAAGTGAATTCATTATTTAGTCATCCCCTATTTAAAAATGGACAAATAGATAATATTGATATTGATACATTGTTAAGCGAAAATCGATCATTTTTTTTAAACTTCTACATAATTCGTACACTGAAGAGTTCCAAAAAAATTTCATATTTCATATTTTCGAATAAAGTATTTGAAGAAAAATTCTTGCTTGATTTAAGTTCATTAAAAAAACACATAAAATTATTTATATTTATTTGTTTCCATTTTTCTAAATTTTGAAATCTGAAATATTGAACGTAAAATCTAAAAATGTCATTTCTGAAATAATTTTATGTGCGACAAAGTAAATTTTTCAATCAAATAAAGAAAAAAACAAATATTTTACTTTATTTCATCTTTAATTATTTACTAAAATATTTGATTATATAATAATATAAAATTATTGTTATCAAACAGAGATTAACTAATACTTGAATATAATTTTAAATCTAAATAAGATACTTTACATTTACATGATTCATTATCTTATCATCATTATCCATAATACGACTTAAAAGTGAAAGTTTAAAGTACACTATTTTAAATAAAGTTTAGCAGAGGCTTATTGAAAAAAAAAAACTATTACATTGCGTAATTTTTTAAGTATTAATAATTTACCTAATTATCACCTACTTTATTACATTTAATTCAAGATAATTTAGTATTAATATATGTTCCGTTTTGGGGCAATTAAATATATATGTTCACTTATTTCCCACTACAGTTTTATTAATTATGTTGTTGTGCGAAGTTGTATTGAAACTCGAATAAAATTTCATTTATACATTTCTACAAACTAAATGATTATTTAAAAATATTTATAATTTATGAAATAAAAAAGAATTTCAGATAATACTCTTAACGAAATAAGTTTATTTCAGACACAGGTATTTTTTTTCTTAATGATAAACAAAACAGAACGTTACACTTTATTCAATAAAAATAATATTAGCTTTTGAAATTAATTAAATATCTCAGTTTTCTTATTGTTTAGCATTAATGATTTGAACAAATTCTGGTTTGAGTGATGCACCACCAACTAAGAATCCATCAATATCTGGTTTTTGTGCAAGTTCCTTACAGTTAGAAGCAGTTACGGAACCACCATACTGAATTCGAACGGAAGCGGAAACATCAGCTGATACATTATCAACAAGCCATTTGCGTAAAGATGCGTGAACATCTTGTGCCTGTAAAAAATAGTTATTATAATAATTCCTGTATGTTCAATTTATTATTAATATAAGTTACTTGTTCTGGAGATGCAGTTACTCCAGTTCCAATAGCCCATACTGGTTCGTAAGCAATAACAACATTTGTCCAGTCTGTGATTGCAGCAGCAATTGCTTTTGTTTGACGGAACACAACAGCTTCAGTTTGTTTTGCTTCTCTCTCTTGAAGTGTTTCACCAATGCAAGCAATTACCTATTCCAAAATATTTATGTTTATGTTTAATTTTGAATTTACAAAAATTATTTATAAATTTAACCTTCATTCCTTCTCCAAGGGCATGTTTAACTTTCTCTGCAATAAGTTCATCGGATTCATGGAAAATGGTTCTGCGTTCAGAGTGTCCAATAATAACCCATTCACACCCAATGTCTTTCAACATAGCTGGGGAGATTTCTCCAGTGAATGCACCTTTTGCTGTTTTGTAGCAATTCTGTAAAAAATATCAATTGAATTATTTACTACTTAATTTATTATTGCATTGGAGTTTTACCTGACCGGCAACTCCAACAGTTGCTGGGAGAAGTGAACGGGCGTATTCAAGATAAGGAGCAGGGCAACCAATTACGACATCTACGTTTGGATCCAAAGGACCGGCAGATAAGGTTTTGCAGATATCAGCAATAGTAGCTTTATCTCCGTTCATCTTCCAATTTCCACCAACACAGAATTTACGACCCATCTTTATGCAGTGAATTTTTTCTAATTTGATATCTAAGAAATAAAAAAATCAATAAGATACATCACTAACATTAAACTTCTTTATCAGAAAACTCATGGCAATTTATTTTAAGTTTACACAGATATTAATTACATAACTAGTTAATAATTAAAAAAATTACTATACCAAATTTAAAGACGAACTTGAACCGGCTAACTATTCTCTCAGACTTCAGACATAAAATTTTACTCAATAGAAAAAAATTTTTCAACCTCTACTTGACCTTGTACGTGACAGAAAAAAAAACTGTTCAAATGATTAACGCTACAACTACTGTGTTTACTAAACTTGACTTCCAGATGGCAGAACTTGCATTCGAACTCGATTATATTTTTTACTGTCAAATGTCAAACTGTCAAACTGTTGTTGTTTTTGTTTTGTGTGACATGTTTTTTTGAGTAATTTAATTCTTTAGTGTGTGAATAAAATTATTAAAACAATTTAATTGTTTTTGTAAGGGTAAGCTTTAAAATGGTGTTTTCCGAAATAATCTAAATTACTGAAATTTAGAATACGTAATTATTTATTTTCTTCATTGACAATCAAAACATATGATCGATTTTGACGTGATAAAATAAAGCTTTTTTTTTGTTTGAAAACAATAATAATGAAATGTATATTATTAGTCATTTTCATTATCATTATTTAATATTTATTTATGTGTTTATATATTTACTAAACAAAATGCAGATTGCAATTAAAAGAAAAAATTCAGTCTAAATTGAAAGTGAAAATTTTAATAGTATAACTTTAGGCAGCAACAAATTGTTAAATAATAATAAAATATAAAACAAAAAAAAAACACAAGCGTGGAAATCATAATAACAAAAAGAATTTAATTTATAATCTACTTTAAATCTACTTACAAAACTATAAATAAAATATTCGTTATAAACCTATCAAATTTTGAAATTGTTGTTTACAATAATATCGACAAAATATTATTATTATTTTTTTTTGTGTTATCTTTTACCTTAAATATTATTAAATAATTCTAAAACACATATTTGAAATGCGTCATCAATAATACAAGGCAAATAAACATATTTTGATTTGAACATGCATTCGGAATTAAATTGCATTTCTATGTGTGCGAATTTTCGTTTGTTTATTTTTATATTTTTATTATGTTTTTTTTTTTATAATTTATTCCAACAAACAAATTCACTTCATTTTCATCAGTCTATCGATGACAGACAGTAGCGGATTCAATATGCTTTGAATATTTTTCTCTTGTTACATTCAATTGTTAAAATTTTCAAATTTAAACTCAGTAAAATAAATGTACACATAACTTTTAACTACAGTCAAAACGTAACAATAAGAGATTGTAGTTAAATTCAGTATTTACTTTAAACACTTAAATTATTTTATTTTTACGAATCATGTCATGATGATATTTACTCTCGTCGATTTCATTAGAAAGGTTTTTTTTTTGCTGTGTAATCATCATTTTTAAAATTATGAAGATCAAAGGAAAAAATTTAAACTTGAAAAACCTGTTCAATCGGACCATCAGTTTCTAATTAACTAAGAAATTATGTTTATAAACAATAACTAGATTTGCATGCATATTTGCAATTTGATTAGAAAGATTTCTCGATTAGGCAAGTTTTCTTGTAAATTAATTTTTCAAAATTATCAATACACGGATTAAGATTTTTACACATTCTTAAGCGAATAAAATTCTCGTAACAAAATTTATAAGATGAATGGTAAGAATTGTACACCACTACTCCTTAAATGCCCCAATTTTATAAATGAATGTAATAATCCGCTTCTGGCCTACAAATAGACATAAAACGTATATAAATAAAAAAATATTTTATATTATTTGCGAATCGCGCGATTTATATAAAACAATTCATACTAATACAAGAATAAGACCATTTAAAAATTTTAACATTTTTTTTTATTTTTTATTTTGTGAAGCAACAAAATACAGAATGAAAAGAAACAACAAAAAACAAAAAAAAGAAGTTTTATTTTATTATCAGTTAATGGCATAAGAAAAAGACATTTATAAAAAAAAAAAGAGGCATAAAACGTTTAAAGTCTGTTCAATCACTCTGAATTCAGAGAGAATCAGTCAGAGTCAATCAGTCAATAGATAGCTTCCAAACGATACAGTTCACGTTTATATAACGATAAATAAAAAAACGGAAGCTAGTGTCTTACGTTAGTGTTTGTAAATTAATTAAAAAAATTTTTCTTAAAAAGAGAAAAACTTTATTTTTTTTTTTTTTTTTGTTTCTAATTTTATTTGTATTTATTATTGATTCGTGAGGGTGGGGGGAAAAAGACAAAAAAAAAGTAAAGAGTTTTTTTTTTTCTTATTTATAATTTACACGTTGTTGTTATTGTTTTTTTTTTTTTTTTTTGGTTCCTTAAGTAAATAATTAAAGTAATATTTTATTACTTTTTTTTATTTTGTAAAAAAAAAAAATAAGAAAAAAAAAAAAATTATTTAAAAGAAAAAAAAAAAAAAAAATAAGAAAGTTTTAACGAAGGTTGCCGTGTTGTTATTTTCTAGGTTAAGTTTTTTTTATTATTATTATTATTTTTATTCTTTATGTTTTGTTTTCTTTGAAATAAAATAAAAGATAATTTAAAACAGAATAAAAAAAAAGTGATTGTTGTTAAATAATTCTTAACGAAAGAATTTAACGAATAAATATAATTTTTTATAATTATAATTATTTGTACTTTTTATTTTTTCTAAGGAAAAAAGAAAAAGAAACAAAAAAAAAAGAAGGTAAGTAAATTAAAAATTGAAATTATATATTTTTATTTTTTTTTTAAATAAATTAAATATTTTAGAGTGGAAAACAAACAAGTGTTTTTTTTTTCTTATTATTATTTTTTGTTTTTTTTCTAACATTTATTTTTTATTTATTTTAAACAAATGAAAGAAAAAAAGAAAAAGAAGAAGAAGAAAAAATAAATAAATAAAAATTTCATTTTACAATCAATAAAAAAATATAAAATTTGGCATTGAACAGTTTTTTTTTTGGTGGTGTTGTTGTTGCCTTTTTGTTTTTTAATTTTAACTTTTTTTTGTTTTTTTTCTTGACTGAAATGAACCGAAAAAAATTTTTGTTTCTTTTTTTTTTCTGATTTTTTTTTTCTTTTCCTTTTTTTATCTTTTAACTTTTTTTTGTACAGCCTCAGAAGTTATCCGCAAACACATGCATACACACACACACACACAAATCCCATCATATTATTATTTATTGATAAGAAAATGTTTTTGTTTTTTTTTTTTTCGTTTTTTTCCTTTGGTTTAGTGTAGAATTTTTGGAGGGTTTTATTTTTTGGTGTTGCTTAATTTTTTGGTTAAAAACAAAAACAACAAAGATTCCTTTTACGCGCATTTTTGATTAAAACAAAAAAATTTTTACACACACACAGAAACAATTATGTTCAACTGATCTTTATTTTTTTGAAATGAAATTTTTACATTTACAAATAGAATGTTTTTTTTTTTTTTTTTCTAATTAAATTAAAATTGATTTATTATTTAAATTTTTCTCATTCATTGGTAATAATTATTAGTTGTTGTTGTTGTTGTTGTTGTTGCTATTTTCATAACGAATGTGTGAATTTTAGAAATAAATAAAAGCCGGTTTTTATTCTATAAGTAAAATAGATCAACATTCAGTAACAGTATTGGTGCATTTTTTACTGGTATCACGATCACTCGTTCCTTCATTTATTTCTTTCGAGATCAAAAATTTAATTCCGTCGTTTTTTTTTTTTTTGATTCATAAAATTGATCAGAGAATTCTGTTTTCAATCAATATATATTTTTTTTTATAGATTAAATTTCATCGTGAACATTCTTTTATTCCTTTGTTTAAAATTGCATTTTTATCACAAATTTTAAATTGAGAACAAACATTTATCTATTTCCTCCTCTCTGAAAATCAAATACATTTATTTTTTTTGATAATCTTAATTAATTTATTTTGTGGTTTAAAAAAAGAATATTTATGCAAATATTTTACAATTAATTAAAATAAAATCAAGGATACAGGTTGAAACCATTCAATAGTGACTTTTTTTTTTTTTTTTTTTGCGATAGTAAATTTTTGCAGTCAAATAAAATCTTGTTTTTTTTTTTTCTTTAAAATTTTAATCAAATAAATATAAAAAGTTTCTTTTCCACACGAGTTAATTTGTTGTTTGTTAATAAAGTTATTTTTAGATTGATTTAAATTGAATTTTGATGAGTTTTAATCTTTTTATTTCACCCTGTACGAATGAACTTTTTTTCTATATTTTTTTTTACTAATTTCCAACAGAAGTGACAACCGTTTATCGTCTGTATAATTTCTCTGTGTCAAATGTTTAAACCAAAAAAGTTCTATTTAATAATTGTGAAAATATAAACAATTTGCATCAGTAATAAAAATATGTGATTTATATATCGTTCGAACCAACAACATTGTAAATATATTTTATACTTGAAAATTTAAAGTTTAAATTGTATTCGCGTGAACACGTGTTTTTTTTTCTCAAAAACCTTCTATTTTGTTCCTTAACAAATTTTTGCAAAAAAAAAAAAAACAAAAAATAAATAAATACAAAATGGCCAATTTTCAGAAATTTTGTTTTTTTTTTTGTAGAAAAAAATTTTACTTTGTTTAGAATTTTGACAGCTGATAATTTTTCTTGTTTACTTTTCTCTTAGCAATAAACTTAAAAATTAATTATTTTGCTGAAGTTTTGTCAAATTAAATTATGTTTGTTTAACCTAAATAATTTATAATGATTATTTATTTATTTATCAAAAAATGAACAAAATTTATAATATTTCAAAAAATAAATTGTCCAAAATATACCAAAAATCTTTTTTGGCTTAATTCCTAAAAAATTTCTAGTTGCACTTTTTTCTCGTAACACGTTTAATTTACAAGAATCAAAATAAAAAAAAAATTGAATGAATGTCTTTGACCTTAGCCAATAAATTTCCGGTGAGAAGACGAGACAATTTCTATATGAAAAAAAATAAAACTAACCGCAAACAAAACAATTCGAAATATGATAATTTTTCTTAAAATAAAATAAAAGAAAATAAATTAATTTGTGCATAAAGAATTTTGTGATTTAAGAAGAAAGCAAAATCACATAAAATGTTTGCATTTTATTTCCTTATATTATTGAATGAAACAACAGTTGATCTGTATTCTTTGTAATCGATCAAGTTCTCAAGTCTCATCAAATTATATGAATAAAAGGTTTTTATTCTGAAACAACCTTGTAATTTAGAGCAGTTCACTCATCGAATTCTTTAAATTTCCGTATTTTTTTTGTTACTCGTTTATTAAAAAAAAAATCAAATTATATTTTTTTTAAAATTTTTCCTGTCATTAAAATAGGATTTCATTTCCCTTTGATAATTTAACATTGAGAATTACATATTTGAAGATTCTAGAAAAAAAAACATTTTTTTTACAAAGTCTCCTATGGCTCTCGTTAATTACACCACTGTCATATTCAATTTAGACATCAATGAATGCTATTGATCATATATTATTTAATTGGCAAGAAAGAAATCAATCAATTTATAATTTTTGTATTTCATATTTCTCATTCTTAAACATTTGATCATCGAAAGTTGTAAAATGATCATTTTTGTTTTAATTGAATATCTTTTTGTGGTTTTTTAACTATATTTGATTTAGGACATTGTCTCATTTTTTCTTCTTAAGGCATAAAACTGTCAATTATTTTACATTTTTTTTTAAAAAAGTTGAAAATTGATACAATTGTGGTGATCTCTATATCATTACAGTCGATCTCTCGTCTCAGTAATTTTTTTTTATCTGAAATTCTTCTACATGCATCCATACATTTAACCTTCGTTAAATATATAAAATTCAAACCAGATTTTAATTTATGTTTTCTTTACCACCAAAATTATATTTAAATAAATAAAAAAACAACAAAAACTTTGTATACGAATAAACAACGTTACTGGAAAATAATCACGATTTTATGTATAGTTAAATTATCTTTGAATATATTTTGTCGATATTTGCACATAATATACAATTGAGGAATTTCCCTGATTAAAAAATAATGTCTCTTGTTTTCTTTTTTTTCTTTTCCATTTGTTACATTGTTGAAGTATTAAATAATATTTTTTTTATATTATTAAAAAACCTGACATATTTTTCTATTAAGCGGCAAAAAACTTAAATAAAGTCACGCGTTTTATCTATTTAGATAAACAAAAATATTTTTTCTTTTCTAATGTATGGAAACTGATTTTATTTAGAATATATTTTGTCACCTTTTTTTAAGTTCAAATAAATTAATAAAGAAAAAAGTTAAAATTAGTGAAAATAAATTCATTTGAATTTAAAGAATCAATAAAATTAATTTTTGTCATCGATCATTCTAGAGTCTAGAATCTAGACAATTCAATTATTAACGACCAGTTGAATCATAATTTCTTGATAACATCATTTTCTTATTTGTTGAATTCAAAAAAAAAATAAATCTAGTTTCAGCAACAAATAAAAATCGGTTATTGAATTGTAAAAAAAAACCAATAAAGAAATATTTATCAATAGACTTTAATTTGCAAAAGAAAAATATTTAAATTAATTTCTATAAATAAAAAGTTTCATCAAAAAATTACTTTCAATTGATTAAACTTTAATTCTTCACTTCGTCTTACTCTTCTTCTATACATAAAATTATATGTTCAATTAATTAATATTCTAATCGGAACTTAAGTTTAATTAATATGGGACACAATATATAATATGAACAACGAGAATGATCAATTTTAATCATTTATAAATCGAATAACAAGGTAACAATAGTTTAAATATTAAAACCTTCATCACTTGAAGGCAATTTGATCAAATGTCTTTTTTCTCATAACTCTTACATTATACAATATATGTAACTTGTTGCCTGAACAATTAGAAAATTATCTATTAAATATATTTTAAAGATCTACGCTTTTAAGCGGTTAAAAAAAAACAAAAAAGAGAGATGGAAAAAAATGGATTAGCATTAGAGTTGATCGACTGCAACAACAAAAAAAACAAAATGCAAACTAATAAATTCATAAATTATTGTTGTTATCCTTGAAAGTTATTTATAAAATTGTAAAAGAAAAAAAAATTATCAGCACAACAATAAAAAATAAAAAAAAAACTGTAAGCTTCGAGCATAAAAATATATGACTTAAACATTGTTTTTATTTTCTTGTTGCTGAATAAATTAAAGAAAAACATTTTTCCGTTTCTTTTTTTTTTTTTGAAAAATTTAAACAAATAAAAAAAAAATTAACATAATAAAAGTTTAGCTTGAAGATCAATTGTTTTGTAATGTAAAATAAAAGTTCACATAGTTTACATACATGACTCGTATGGAATTACACACTTTTTGTTTTTCTTATACTCGTTTCTTATTCTTTTCTTTTCTTTTCTTTTTCAACAAAGTTTGTAGAAGAGAAAAAAAAAATTTCATAAATTTTCTTACGATAATCTTTTTATTTGGACAACAAAAAAAAAACATATTTTGTTTATTGTTTATATTTTCGTTATTTTGGGGGCAATTCGTTGTTTATTTTTTCGTGTGTGTGTGTGTGTGTGTGTTTTTTGTTTTTCTATATGGAACATATATTTTGATTGTGAAATTCTTTTTTTATAGATTTGAATATAATTTGGGGTTTTTAAAAATCGTCATTCCATCGAATTTAATAAGGTTTTTTTTTACAGAGAAAATAATAATGCTAAAAAAAAGCACACACACACACACACAAGAAACAGAATTGGTTTTTCTATTTATTTATTTTGTTTTCATTTCGTTTTATTTTACTTTATTTTTATTAAACATTTAAAGGTTGTTGAATTTTTGATAATTATTTATTAAGCAGTTTCCATTAATAAATAAAGAAACAAGAAAAAAAAAATAGAAGAAGAAGAAGAAGAAGATTTTATAATATTTTTTTTATTGAAGAACTACTTAAACTTTAATAACTTTTTATTGTTTATATAAATTTTTTTTTATTATAATTATTATTATTGCTGTGACGATTCATCATGACGTTATGATAATTTCTAGTTTTTTTTTTGGTGTGTGTATTTTTTTTTTGTTTCTGTTGTTATTTGGAATCTTTAAAATGATAAGATAATTTATGTGTATGTGTAAGGTTAGAAGGAAGTGCAATAATTTAAGTAATTAATTTTAATTTCCTTCTCTGTTTAATTATTTTGTTTTTTTCTTTTTAATCGATTTAATAAAATTACGAATAGTAAACATTAAACGGCTGATTCTTAATGATAAGAATGAAATTCTTTAGAATTAAATTTTTATTAATAAAATAAAATTTGCACTAATAGAAAAATATAAAATTCTAGCTTATAATTGTTTGTCACAATTATTCAACGTTAGACAATTATTGACGGAATGGAAACGTAATAACAATTTTTCACATTCTTTCATAAGAAACAATATTTTCCGTTATAAACAAAAAATAAATAAATCAATGTAAGAAAGAAAGAAAAATAAACAGAGGAATATTTATTCCTTTTTAAAAAAAAAAAAAGTGTAACATAAACATAACATTGACCCATTAAAAGTTTCAATCGACCATTTCAGTTTATTTTTTTTTTTTTTTGACCTTAACTTTTTCTATATTTTTCTGTTGAGTTGAGAGACAAATATACTCTTGAAAATTTATATGATTGCCAAATAAGAAAACTAAAAAAAAGGAAAGAATTTGAATGATAAATGATTACTTAAAAAATACGTTTTTTTTTTATGCATATGCCATGTGCCCGCTGCTTTTTACAGATTACAGACATTTTTTGCTGTTTCTTTGTTTTGTTCGCCAATGTTTTTATATTAATTTACACAATTCAAATAAAAATTTTTAAAAATGAATAAAGATAAAACTTAACTAACAGAATACAAAACACTGTACAGTTTTTTATCTGGAGGTTTATTAATAACAACGGTTCAGCAACAGGTTGATGCTTTAAAATTTAAATTTCATGTTGCGTGATTTCTTCTTCTTTCTTTCTTTCACTTTTTTTTCTTTGTATTTTTCCATCGCGTTTTGATTCATTATAAAATTGTATACTTGTTATTGCTAATAAATCAATTAATAAGATCATTCTAAATACTCCTACACACACACACCACACGTATTGCATAATAAAGAAATTGTTTAGTTGAAATTTTCAAATCAAAGGAAAAAAAAAATACAAAATGAATAAACAAAAACAATTTAAACTTCTATATAACAAAATAATATCAATGAATTAGTTTATGAACAAAATTAATATAAATAATGAAACAAATGGAATCTTAATAATAACAATAATAATTAATTGATTAATAATAAATAATAACTTCTTATAAATATATGTTTCGGGGTCAATAAATTGTTTATTAATGGAAGTTTTTATTTTTTTTTGTTCTTTAATTTTTATAAAAAAATAAAAATAAATAAATAAATAAATGAAAAGTAAAACAAAAAGTAAAAGATTTGTACAGCTCAGATATAAATTGCTTTGAATTTCAAACATTATTAAATTGCAAATTATTGTATTATGTACATTTTGATTGTTCCATTTTGTGTCGAATTTCTTACCTAATAAATTCTATCGATGTAGAGACAATCATTACGATAATTCATGATAATGAAATTATTGCCTATGTAGTTAATAAAATTGTGTTTTTGTTGGGTAGACAGTGCTGTATTTATAAGTTGTAATTTCTGTTAGTAGAAGATCTACTCTTATGATCTTATTACACGGTGTGATTGAATTTATACAAATTTGTAGTAAATAAATTGAAACTGATAAAATTAAAGAACTTCTAAATCCTTCTTACGCTCTTAGGGGTACAATCTTAAATCTTAACCGGTACTTATTACTTGAAAATATTTATGCCCACACAAATAAATATTTTGTGTTTTGTCTCAGCTTTAAAATTGACGTCTCGTTAATATTAATAAAATTAAAATATGTTTGTTAATAGTCTCAATAATTGTGTGTTCTCATTCAAAACATCGACCTTTTTTCATGTATATAAATTACCAAGTATATATAGAGACAATTAAATATGCCACTTTATATTTATGTTCTTATGTAAGAATGATTCGTCAAATTTCGTTCAAACACAATTATTGTTCCACAAAATAATTCTGTCAGTTATTTTATTTTTATTTCATCATACTTTTTTTTTTGTTTGCTAAATTCACAACTCATCTATCCTATTTTTTTTTAATTTTCCTTTCTTTGTGTACAAATAATTTAAATAATTTAATAAAGAAATGGACAACGAATTAAATTGACTAAAGAACTAAAGATTTTATATAATTTAATCTATTAAAAAAATGTATCAATTATTTCAATTTTTATTGGCATAATTTTGTTTTATTTTGTTTTTTTTTTTATCAAAAAAAAAATTTAAAGTCCAAATTCCATTAATAAAATCTTCCGTATATAATTTCTATTCGTTATGATTTATAACGTATGACGTACATTTCACTCCTACGAAATTCTACAATTGGAAAAATGTTTCGCACGTGAATCAAACTTATGATTATTATTTTCTCTCTGTTCCTTGTTTGCTGATACAAATTTATTTAAAACTAAAGTAAAATATTCACTAACGCAAAAATAAAAAAAAAATAAAAATAAGAAATTTTAAAAAATTGGTAAAAAACCAAACTATAAAATTAAATTGTATAAGTCACATCATTAAAATTTAAAAGGAGAATACAAAAAAAAAAATTAACTAGAATTTAAACGGGATAATCATTGTATAGATTAATTTATTGTGAAATTTATTTTAGGAAAAAATTAAAATATTTAAATGACTTTGACAAAAAACAAAAAACAAAAACAAATCAAAAAATGAAAATATGTCCAAAACGTGTGTGCTACAATAATTACGATGATTTTACGAATTCATGGTCAAAATGACAATCACATGTTACGTTTGTTTATTTATTTGTTTGTTGTTGTTTGTAAATTACAAATAAAATATTGGACAAAATTCTATTTATTTTTGGTTTTTTGGTTAGCATTTTTTTTTTTTCTTCAATCAAAATAGAAAAAGATTTATTACTGATTTTTCCAATTCACCATTTAATGAAGAAATCACAAGAACAACTTTGTTACAAGTTGTGAAAAGAGGGAGAGAAAAAAAAATATTATTATTCTAAAATTAAATAAAATTAGCAAAAAGAAAAAACGAAAAAAAAAAAAAAAGAGTGAGTGAGAGAGAGAGGAGGGTAGAGTGTGAAAGAGAAAAATATAAAATGTAATTTACATTGAAACGCAAAAATCTTTAAATTAAATATAGAAATAGAATTAATTATAAATGGAAACTTTCCATTAGAAAAAAATTCTCCATTTTATTTGGTTTGTCCCATCGTTGTCGTTGTATTTTTTTTTCTTCTTCTTTTCTTTCTTTCTTTTTTGCATTAGTTTTATTTGATTTAACATAATAAGTATGGTGATGATCTGGTGTTAAATGGGGTCTTAAAGATGATTCAAACTTTAAGATTGGATTTGCTTATTATAAAACGTGATAATCTTCTTCTAATTTTTTTTTTTTATTTTACTTTAAAATTTATTTTTAACAACAATAACAATAAAAACTGAACAATAATATTCCAATGGCTAATCTTAATCGATTGTAATCCATATTCATTATAAATTCCAATTATTGCACGTGATCACCCACCTTGTTTAAATTAAATTAATCAATAAATAGCCAACAAATAACGTTTGAACATCTCGTGTTCAGAAATACGTTTTACAATTTCAATTAATTGTAAAATAAAAAAAATTAATAGAAAAATTATCTTTGACATATTTTTTTTTATTTTGGTTTTTGTTTATCAATAATTAATGAAGTACCCTACGAGAAAAGAATTGTTTTAAAAGAGGTTTTTTGGATTATCAGATGATAAAAGATTTTTTATATGGCCAATATTATTATAAAAATTTTTATCGAAATTCAATCTTTTTTGTATCTTTTGATAATGACGACTTTCATCAATGATCAGAATTTCAGTTTATTTATTTATTTATTTTTTTGATGATGATGAACAAAAAAATTGAAATAGTAAAGTTTTTTGTGTTTTTTTTTAGAGGTTATTGTTTGATTTATTATTTTATATTATTTAATCTTTCTATGCTAAATAATAGATCTGATTCCGTCTAATAAACGATAAGTTCAGTTAAGTCAACGATCTTATATATAAATATATATTTTTTAGGCCCGTAACTTTAAACTGAAACAAAAAAACGTTACAAATTTTATGGGAATTTTTCGTTTAATTAATTTGAGTATTTCCGGTTTTTTTTTTTTGTCTTTACAAATTCTAGACTTTTATTCGTTTTTTTTTTTTTAGTAGAAACAATAAGAAAATGGGAAAATTAAGTTTGACGATATAGGAATTTTGAAGGAATAGTTTGAATGTTGATCGACAGATGTAGTGAAACCGTTATTAACTGAAGTTAATTTAAAATTGTCAGTTTATTTTCTCAAATTAATTGGTTGTGACAAAATTTTCAACTTAAACTTCTCATTTTCCTTAACTCTAATAATGTAATTATTCTAGAATAAAAATAATTAGGGATCAATTGATTCGCTTATTCACACTAATTGCTTCACCATTTGCATTAAAATTTTTAGTAAACATTTTTTTCCCCCCGTCAATTTTCATATATTGTAGGTCATGTTTATTTTACTATTTACTATACAATATTTATTTACATTCGTCATTAATGGCACTTGTAATAATTCTATAAATATTTTAAAATAAGAAAAATTTAATCAACAAAAAAAATTTCTGGTTTCTTTTAAAATAAAAGATAAAAAATATATTGTTTTTTTTTTTGGATTTTTCGTTTTGATAATTATTCTATTTATTAAATATCAGAATTTTTATTTATTCCAGGCCACAAGAATCTTAAAAATATCAGGTCTCCAGATTCAAATCTATATTCTTCTGGTTTTAGTTTTTAGATTTTGAGGAAAATTAAACCACAAAAAGATATTGGTGTTATCGTACACCACTCGTAAATTATTCCAAAAAATTACTAACTAATGGGTTTTTA
Source organism: Pedicia rivosa (assembly GCA_963082725.1). Lineage (NCBI taxonomy): Eukaryota > Metazoa > Arthropoda > Insecta > Diptera > Pediciidae > Pedicia > Pedicia rivosa. The sequence continues at coordinate 10,628,378 of OY720153.1, read as the reverse complement.
TTTAAAAGCGTGAAAAATTTGTATAATTTATAATTTGACCTACTTCCTGTAATTATTTATTAATAAACTCGATTTAATGGCGTTAATAAAATCCAGATCTAAATTTTTAATAATTTACTTCCGAACATTTGTTCTTCTTCTTCTTCTTCTTTTTTTTTTGTTAATTTTCCCTAACAGCTTTTTAAACTATTTTTGACCTTCAACTGAAGCCACCAAACTCTTAGGATCAATTAAAAGTTTTACTTTAATTAATTTTAATTTAAAAATTTATTGTGTATTTAATATTTGCCGCTAATTTTACTTCAGTTTTTCTTTTTTTTAGTAATTAAATTTCATTTGAAAAACCGTCGACCGAGATGTAAATGATAAAAATTTTGCAGTTGCAATTTTTTAATGCAATTAACAAGAAAAATTAAAAATCAACCAAATTATGATAATAAAATGCAACTAGAATGTTCTGTTACCGGATTCAATTATGAATGACGTTTTCTTTTTCTTTTTTTCAATATCTTTAAAAATATTTCCTAATCTTTACCAACAAATTGACTCAATAAATTTTAGAATTATTAGAGACGTTTTTGTTTTTATCGCCTCATCATCGTTATCAGCATTTTTTTTCCAAAACCTAATTGTTTACGCATCTAAACATTTTCTCTCTCTCTCTCTCTCTTTATTTGCTTGTGTACAAAATTTTCCTTCCTTTAATTATACGTCACGGAGGCACACACGCTTCCATGATAAATTTTTATACGATAAATATTTCAATTTCCATATGAAAATATATTCAAGGAACATAAACTGATATTTTTTTTTACACACTTAACGTTGTTAAGTTAATAATTATGGATAAGAAATATAATGATGCAATCGTATTCTACAGTGACGACACAAAAATTGTGAAACGCCCAATAAAAAAATGAAAAAGAAAAAGAAAAAAAATATAACTTGGTGGAAAGATAAACAAATAAATACAGTTGAAACAATTTGCCGGTCAACAGTTTATTTTGTGCATTTGTCGTGAATTGACATACTCACAACTTTCTTAACTTCTCTTAAAGATCTCAATTTGAAAATAATATTTGTTGTGAATTTATTTAGTTTTCATTTTTGTCTTAAATAATTTTTGAAAGAAAATAAAAAGGTTAGTTTTGTTTTCTCTCTCTCTCTCTCTCACTCACTCACTCTCACTCTTAAAACAATATTAAGGAAATTGTGTGTGTGTGTGTTTTTATTTGTAGAAAAACTTGTTTATATTTTTTTGGTTTCATTCCATTTGTTTAAACATAAAAAAAAAATATGTAAAAAAAAAAAGAAAAAAAAAATTTAAATTAATTTCTTGCAATAAAAAAAAATTGTTTTTTTTTTTTGTTTTAAAAATTTTCAAATTAGTCAATTAATTTTTTTTTTTAGTTTTTAGTTTTGAGTTTTTTAATTAATTAGAATATATTTTTTTAATTTTTTTTTTATTTTTAAATTAAAACGTTTACGTTAATTATTATGTTTTAGGGTTACAAATAATAAAAAACAAAAAGAAAAACAAAAAGAAAAAGAAAATATTATAAAATAGAGAAAAACTAGGAAAGAAAAAATGGAAAACAAAAGGAATTCATTTGTGATTTTACTATTTTGCTCAATATTATTTGGTAAGTGTGAAAAAACAAAACTTTGTTACTATTTTGTAATTTTTTGTGTTAATTTCTTCTTTTTTTTTATTAAATTAAATTTCAATATAAAAGACAAAAAATAAAAGACAGTATAAAAGTCTTAAGTCTTAACTTAAATGTTATCTGATTCTTTATTACCTTGTGGTTAAGTACTGGTGTTTTTTTTTTTTTTGTAATCAAACTTATAAAGTTTGTCATGTGAAATAACTCGAGTGAACAACAACAAAAATTAAGCTTTTTTTTTTTTTGTTTTGTTGATAAAAGGAATAATGGAAAAGACAGCCGGATATGAGACTTTTATTCTTGTTCAAATCAATTACGTTTAAATGTTTTTTTGGAAATTTTCCAAAGTTCTTTGTATCAAAGTCCTTTTTTTTTTTGGTCTCTTTTTGTGACAAAAAGTGATTTTTAATGCAATTGTTGCTTTCATTCTTGTGTTAGTTTAATTATATTATTTTTTTTTCTATATTTACAGTAAGCACAACAGAAGCACAAAAACCTGGATTTAATTTTTCAGTTTCTACACATGATATCATTGTAATCGTACAAGAAACCGAATTATTCTTCTTAGAATTAGAGTGAGTTTTATTTTTATTTTGAGTCATTATTATTTTGTTGATGATCATTTTAATTTTATATCTAATTTTAGTCATTTAGAATTCTATCGTTAATTAAATAATATAATTTGACTATTCGTTTTTTTTTTGTTTTTACAGAGGAAAACTTAAACAAAATGTTAATTTAACATTTAAAAGTCAACATGATAGTTTATTACAAATTCATCCACCCAGTATTGAATTCAATACAGATTCAGCAACAAATAATTCATTTTGTGTATTGGGTACGTCACCTGGTTCATCTGATATAACAGCGATTATTAGTCCAAAAGGAATTTTAGAGTAAGTTGTAATTTATAATTTATAATCAATTTTTATTTGGTCAAATTAATTAATATATTTTCTGTTACGCAACAAGTTTTGTGCGGTGAAAAAAAGAAAATCATTTGAAACGCAATTAAGAAAAATTATTGAAATAAAAATTAAATTACACGCGAAAGTTTTATTTTAAAGAATCTTTTTCTTTGTCTTCTTAATTTCCAAGAAAACATATTTTTCTCTTAATTTAAATTAATTCGTACAATTTAATTAGTTATTTGAACAGTCTTTAATATTTTCGTATTTTTAACGCCAAGAATTCTTTTAATTTTGCCAAAAGTTTCCGAACAAACATTTTTAATTATTTCTTTTTTGTGGTGGAAACATCTTTTTTTTTTTGTTTAATTTCAAATTAATAATTTATTCGTTTTTTTTCTTCTTTCTTTTACAGTGTGGAGCATTTATTTATTCGTGTTTTAGTTGCAAACTCAAGACCATTAATATATATTTCAATAACTGTAGGATGGGTTTACTTTTTAGCATGGTCAATCTCATTTTATCCACAAATTTTTATTAATTTTAAAAGAAAAAGTGTTGTTGGATTAAATTTTGATTTCTTAGCACTGAATATTGTTGGTTTCTTTTTATATGGAATTTTTAATATGGGACTTTTTTGGAATCCAAAAATTGAGGTAAAATTCTTAAGAAATAAAATAAAAACAAATAATTCAAATTAACTAAAAACAAAAATTTTTATTTAATAAATTCACAGGAAGAGTATTTTAATCGTAATCCAATGGGTTTAAATCCAGTTCTTATTAATGATGTCGTATTTTCATTACATGCAATGCTTGCAACACTTGTTACAATTGTTCAATGTTTTTTGTATGAGGTAAATTCTTCCTACTTATTTTACTTTCTTACATTCAATTTAATTATATAATTATGCATTAAAATAATAATAAATTATGTTGTATTTTTTTTTAGAGAGGTGAACAATCAGTATCAATTACAGCAAAATCAATATTATCAGTTTTTATTGTATTGGTTATTGTATTTGCTTCACTTGCTGGTGGTGGTGTTATACATTGGCTAGACTTTTTATATTATTGTAGTTATATTAAATTGACAATAACATTGATTAAATATATACCACAGGTGTGTATAGTTTTATTATTATTATTTTTGAGTTTATGTTTCTCTCTTATGTAATTTGATCCTTTTTCGTCTTATGGTGTGATAATTTTTCACATTTTCACATTTTATCTTTTTCTATACATTTTGAAAATAAATAAAGAATATAACTTCTTAGAATTTCGATTAAAATTAGAATCTTAAAATAGATCAAATGTTGTTCAATTAGAAAAAGTCGAACAGAAACAACATGTTTTTGTATTAATCAATATTTTTATTTCAAATTTATTACAACAATTTGTCGTAAACAATTTTTGTGTTCTTTTATTCTAAAATTTTAATAATTATTATTTTATTTCAGGCTGTGATGAATTATAGACGTAAAAGTACTTCTGGTTGGAGTATAGGAAATATTTTATTAGATTTTACCGGAGGAATTCTCAGTATGCTACAGATGATATTGAATGCTTACAATTATGGTTTGAATAATTAATTAATATTATTTATTTCAATTACAAATTTTTATGTTTTTATTTTATTTTTATTTTTCTCTTTTTACAATATTTTAGATGATTGGGTGTCAATATTTGGTGATCCAACTAAATTTGGTTTAGGTTTATTCTCTGTCTTATTTGATATATTCTTTATGATACAACATTATGTTTTATATCGGTACGTATCTAATGTTTATACATTGTTATCTGATAATAATGAAACAGAAATTTAAATTATATATTTTTTATTATTCTATTTATTATCATATTTTCTAATTAACATTGCATGTTTTTTATTGATTCTTTTTCTTCTTCTTTTTCTTCATTATAAATTAATTATTAGCATGCAGAAATAATATTTATTTATTATTATTATTTATTTGCTTAAGGAAAATAATATGAGGAGAATAAGTTAAGAGTGAATCAATTAATTTCTAAAGTAATACAATAATTACTATTTTCATATAATTCGTACTGTATTCATCTTTTCACTTCTCCTTCTATTATTTTCTCTTTGATTATATTATATAAATTTTAATATGTAACAAAAAAATTCACTTTCTGATTGTGACAATAACAACAACAAATAATATCATGAAAAATATATAATTGATACAAATTTAATAGTCATCATCTGTATGACGAAATAATTAATTATTCAAGGTCATTATGAATAATAAATTTATTTATTTATTTATTTTAAACACGTGACTTGAAAATATTGTGTTAAAACAAAAAAAAAAATCCGGTAAATATTGATGAGTACAAATATAAATGATGATGACTTTAAATTTAAATTTTTAATGAAAAATTGATTATTTTTTTTTTAAATGTTAAAAGAGAAATTGATTGAATCAAAAGAAATTAAATAATAATAATTAGATCATTCAGATCATTACTAACAACTAAACATTTACAAAAATATTTCATTTATTTAATTTCCACTGCAAATCATCTTTAATTGCTTTTTATCTCCACTAAATTTATTAAATACAAACAAACAAACAAACAAACAAAAAAAAAAACACAAACAAATTAAACACAAAATACTAATCAAGAAGGCGTATGTATATTTTTACAGGGAAACTGGAATCAAAGAAAATCAATCGAATTTAGAAAATCTTTTAGTTAAAGAAAATCGTAAGAAAGAGACAGTGTAAACAATTGTAACATAGAAATGAAAAGAATGAAAATACGCTTTTTTTTTTTTTGTAGTTTTTAAAGAAGAAGAAAAAAAAAATAGTGGAGAATTCTTGTGATATTTTTTTTTTAATTTTAATTTTTTAATTTTTAATTTTTAAATTAATTTTTACTTTTTATTTTTCTAATGAAATTATTTTCATTCTTTTTGACGGATCTTCGAATTTTTTATAAAAAAAAAAAAAAATGAATCATAAATAATATAAGAGAACATCAAACATTACTTATTTTTATATATAAGGAAATTGTCGTCACATTCTGAGAATGAGAAAATACTACAGACTTATTTGTTGTTGGTAGTTATGAAATATTTATTTTGCCCCAAATAAATTAACTTCAATTAAAGTAAATCAAATGTGATTAAATTGTGGTTAATAAAAATAGAAACAGCACGACACTTTAAACAAAACAAAACAAAAAAAAAAATGAAAATTATAATTAATTCACTCTTATTATTATTCTGAAATTAAAATATTGTTATTATTTTGTATAAAAAAAAAAAAAAAACTTTCTTGTTTATTTTGCTTTCCTTTCCCGTTTTTTTGTTTATTATTATTTTGTTTTTCCTTCTTTCTTTTTATTTAAATCGTTTTTATTTTCCTTTTTACCTTTTACTATTATTATTTTATTATTTTCAATAAAAAAAAAATATAAATGTTTAAATCTAAAACAAAACAATAACTAATTCTTATCAATCCGAATTGAATAGACAAACAATTCTACAAATTGTTACAAAGAAAACATTTTATTATTATTTATTAAACCAAATTCCACCAAAAATAAAAAAAAAAACATAGATTTTTATTAGATAAGTGAAATATGTTGGAAGTAAATGGATGATTTATTTATTTATTTTTATTTTAATCAAAAAAAAAAAAATGTGTGGACAAATGTAAATCAAAAATGTGTTTCCACATATCAGTAATTTATATAAATCTTATTTGAATTTATGAGAATAACAAACTAAAATATTAAATCACATTGATTAGGAATTTATTTAATTCTTTACTTGACTGTAAAGGAATGCATAATGAGTTTAGACAAGGGGTTGGGTGTAAAGGTGTATTCTTGTTTATTCACTTTTGTAAAATTATAGACTAATTCCTGGGACTGTAGTTAACGTCTTCTTTATTTATATTTGTAAACACACATATTTTTTTACATTTACATTTGTTCACAATATGATAGAAAATATTATAAAATATAAATGATTTTTAATTAAATTACTAAATAACATTTTGTGATATTTATGATTTCTTTTTGTAGACAATAATATAAATGTACTAAAAATAACAAATGAACAACACAAACAAAGTTTTTACTCATTTTTTTTTTTTTATATTACTAACTCAAGAATACTCACATTCTTTCCACTAAATAACAATTATTTACATTAATGTAAGTATACTTTATGTACACAAAACTTAAATGGAACATTAAAATAATATTTTTAATGGAAAATTACAAAGACCCGATATGAAGAATGACATCGACAACACTTAAGATTATATATTTTTTTATATTAAAAATGATAATTTTTGTATTTTTGAGTTTTGACGTAACAAACGACTTTTAAGGATTAGTTTTCATTCACAATTCTTTTTGTTTATCATTAAAATTAATTTACGAGGATTAATCATAAAATTGATTGCAATAAATTTTTTCAAATAATCAATCATTTTTTTTTTAAATCAATTTTTTTTTTAAAAAAAATTAACAACGTCTAACATTTTCCTTTAAATTCTATTAATAAATTTATTTTATGGTTCCATTTAAATTTCTACACGTAAAAAATATTTTTATTTTTTTTTTGAATAGCATGATTTTGTAAAACACACACACACACAAAACAATATAAACATTTCACATAATAATGGTAAATGGTACACCCTTCTCACATTTCATAATTTTATATTATACACAATTTTCATAATTCTGATGTTTAGAAATGTTTTGTATTAATTTAGTCCCAACAGATTTCATTTGTTTTTTTATTCTTTTCATCATCAACAAAACGAAGAAACTAAACATATAAACTTCAATGTTAATTATCACATATGTTGTATTTATTGAAACAAATTTTTGTCATGACAACGAAACATATTCACATTTGATCGTATTCATTTTGTTTTCATTTGTTTCTTCTGCTGTCATTTTTTTTTTTTTGTATAAATTTTCTATAATTAATTTTTAATTTTTATAGATAATAAAAAAGTAAAAAAATTACTTTCAATAATAATAAATGTTTGAATAATTTACAGGAATGCTGACAAGAAACTTGCTGACCAAAATATAGAAAATAATTTAAAAGATATTAAATGTGATGTAAAATAAAAAAATATAAAATGAAAAACGTTTATTATTTCGTTCATTTGGCTTTTTATTTAAATTTTTTTACTTAAAAATCTTTCTTTTTTTTTTTTATATTCATAGAAATATTATTATTATTAATTATTATAAATTGTAATTTTTAAAATTATCAAATATTTATAATTTTGTTTTAATTTTGTCAAATTTCATTTTTTTTTGTTTTCTTCTTCTTCTTTGTTTGTTTGTTATTAGTAGAATATAATAATATATTTTAATAATAATAATAATATTTACAATTTGTATATTTTTTATATTAAAAAAAAAAAAAACAAAAACAAAATTTATATTTTAAGTTAGATTTTTTTAACATTTTATTTTTCTTCCCTTATTTTTTTTAGAAATAAATTAATGTACTTACATTTAGATGAAGTTCATTTATTATTATTTTTTAAGTATTAGGTTTTTCATTTATTTCTTTTATTAATTAAATATTATTATTTTTTTTTCGTATTATTTAGTTAGTTTTATTCTGTTTGTCTTTTGTTTTTTTTTGTATGTATTCAAATTTCAATAATAAATAAATAAAAATTTTCTTATTAAATGAAATTGAAGTCAGAGCATATTTCCACGTTGAATAATAAAAGTTTTCTGATTTTATGCATTTTTCAATGAACCCAAATCAACCAAATAAATAATGACTTATTTTTTTTTTTTATATAAAATTATTTATTCCCTTATTTCACCAATAATTTCTGCTTCAATAAAATTCACTCATATAAATATCAAAATTTCTAACATTATGATGCATTGTAAACCCATCAAATTTAAAAAAAAAACCGTTTCGTTTTAAAAACATTTTCACTGATTATTCACTCAAATGAGTGAAATATTCTTACCATAACTTGAGTGGAATATATCAGAGTGAATTAATTCCTAAGTTAATGTAATAATTTCAAATATTTCAAGAGATTCTTGGTAGGTAATTCTTTTTAATAAATAAATAATATCACTCACTAAATCAAATAGAGTTTCAAGAACCTATAATCCTAATTCTAATTACTTTTTGCCTAAACTTGAAATGTGTCCATAATTGAAATATCATAATAAAGCCGTTACTGCTCTTGATTGTAACTTAATTTAAGTTAAATAATTTCTTTTTGTCACAAATTCTATCTGACAACCTTTTAACATTCTTGAAGTTAAAATAAATTTTTGAGTGATTTTTAATTTGATTAAATTACCACTAACTATTTTTGTTTTATTCTTTCCAAATGTAACATAATGGATGATAATGTAAGATATATATAAGAATGCAAAGTTCACCTAAGATCTATATCTGGTAATATAATTTACCCGGGTACATCATTGTGCTTTCATTTTAGGTCAACATATTTAATCCAGTTTATTCATTTCAGCAATTAATTGTATTAAATTTCTTTCAGAAAATAAAAGAATAGAATTTTGTACGTAAAAATGGTTTTAAAGTTTTTTTCTAAAATGTTTCCTTTTTTTTTCTTACAGAAACAATCAACAATATATTTCACTTGACGGTGAAAATAATCCAAATCGTAATGAGGACAAAAGTGATTCAGACGGTCCATCTAATTATGTTGCACCAGAAAATATTTATAACACAGAATAGAATTAAAAAATAAATCATTAATGCCAATTAAATTAAATTTATTATTAACGCCTAATTGAATACAATTATTATTTTAATTAATCAGCCATATATTTGTTGAGTCTTTTAAATTTATGACAAAAATTGTAAAATTGTAATTTTATTAATTATTAATTCAAACATTAATAATATTTGTTTTTGGGTTAAAAAAAATTCAATACGTGCAAATGCATAAAGTAAATTTTGAATTTATTTTTGTTTATTTAATGGGCGCAACAGTTACTAAGTTTTTATCATTGTTTAGTTCTCAATATGTATTGTTATAAATAATTATTTTATTTATTTGTAAAAAAATTTGCTTATTCTATTCTGTTTGTATTAAAATAAATAATATACCAAAAAAATATTGTTAATTGTAAATAAGGAAAAAAAAAAATAACATTTACTTTTTTTTTTTTTGTGTAAAAATAAATTAAAAGAAGAAAAGAAAAATTCATAAAATACAAAATTGTTGTTTTTTTGTTCTTTGACTTAATGTTTTTTTTTTTCTTGGCATCTTTCTACTATTAAGGTGAGAATATTATGCAGCTACAAATCTACTTCAGTTTTAGTTTGTTCATTAAAATTACGTATATGGAAAATAAAAATAATTATTTCACTTATAAAATTATTAAATCGTTTCAAAAATATTTTTAAACATAAAATAAAATATGATTTCTAAATTAAAAAATTATTTTTATCGACCTTTATAAGGAAAATAAAGAAAAAAAAAAGAATAAGGAAAATTTGAAGTCAAATGGATTTTCTTTAATTAAAGACGAACCATTTTCATCTGAAAATTTTGTTCGCATTTCAATCATTAATAGACTTTAGGAAAAAAAATTCCTCAAAAAAAAAAACCAATGTTAAGATACAAAATAAAACATAAAGATAACCAAATATTTCAAGCATATGATCAATAAAGCATAGAGTGAAAATTTCATCGAAAACATAAATTAGGTTTTGGGAAACTTTTTTTATTAGAAAAATAGATAACTTTCAATATATTATATACAAATTATGTCAAATTAGTCAATTAGTTTAACTCGATTTTCCTAGAAATTCATGTACTTCTTTTTTAACTTCCTTAGGTGCTATAAGCAACTCTAAAACTCTAGAGATTTTATTTAAACTAGTAGTTTGTTCTAATGTTGCTTCAAGTTGTTTTTTTTGCAAATCAATTAATACTTGTATTTGATCTAAAAGTCGAGATGACTCTGGTTGATTTTCTGAATTCAAAAATTCCATATTCAATAATTCAATATTTTTTGATTCGGTTTGATTTATTGATTCCGACAAATAAATTGATTCGGGTTGTTTTACTGAATCGGGAAATTGAATTAATTCTGATTTTGTTTGATTTACTGAATTGGGAAATACGAAATGATCTGATTCTGATTGATTTTCGGAATCCAGGAATGTATTTGACTCTGATTGGTTTAATGAATCGGAGAATGTAGTTATGTCTTCTGGTTGGTTTACAGAGTCGGGATATTGAATTCGTTTTTCTACAAATTTCATAAATTCAATTGAACTTGATTTTGATTGAGTACAAATCCGTAATGATGTTGGTTTTGAATTCTTTATTGATTTCTTAGTAATAGTTGAAGATGAAGATAACTGAAAACAATAGAAAAAAGTAATTAATTTCTATTTTAAATAATTTAAAAATAATATTAATTACTTACTCGTTCAAATGCCACTAAATATCTGTAAATCTTTAAGGCTTTTTGAAAGATTTTTGGTTTATCAACGAATAATGTAACTTTTCCGGTATATTTTTTACAGAGATTATATTTTTTTAATATTTTTATTGTATCTCTCCATACTTGAATCCACTCATTAGCGCTTTTCTGAGGTTTTCCGATTGCGTTTAAATGAATCCGAAGTTTCTCCCATTCTTCTTTATAAGTATCCATTTTGTTAGTGATCATTTTTTTCTTTTTTGCCAACTCTTTATTTTCAGATAAATAATCAATTAAAAATGTTAATTGTTCATCAGTTCTATTCATTCGTCTTCCTGTAAAAAATTTAAATCAAATTTTAGATATCTTTAGAACAAATTTAAAAATTTTATAAAAAACCTAATTGAAATATAATCTTTTGTTAACCCTTCTTCTTACCCACTTCCTTTTTTAGCCAATAATTATCATTAAAAACATTGTGTAAAACATATTTTATTATAATTTTTGTGTTAATTTGAAACAAATCTAAATTAAAAACGGCACGATAATAATTTCACTTACGTTTAACTAATGTTCCATTTATAATGTCCATTTTAAAAAAATACTAAAACCACTAAAAGTCCTAAAAATAATATAATTATTTGCCTTTTTACTGGCAAAAATTGCTATAAACAAGAAACAACTATCGAGTATCGACTATCGAGTTGTTGACGTTTTTTAAGATTTAATTTGACGTTAGAACTTTGAAATAAAATTCGACGTCATGAAGGTGAAGTTGGCAACAATAAGATACATTGAACTGAAACAAATGGAATGGGGTTGGGGGTTTAGCTGAATTAAATTCAATGTTGCCTACTTCGTTGGTGACTCAAAGTTTGTTGTTTGCTAGCTTCATACATCTTGTTGCCAACTTAATGTCTATTCATTGTTTTTGGAGCGTTTTTACATAGCTGTCAAAGTGACAAGACAAAGTGACATATTTAAATTAAAATTAATAAAATTACATTGATAACAAGAAGAATGTCCTCAAAAATAATTTTCATTTCCCAAATAAGACAAATATCTTCTTCAACTGCGAGCATAACCAAAATACACAGGCCTGTTTACACAAGAACTTATCCAACTGTGGTTGTTCTTCCAAATGGATCTTCAATAAATATTCGTTTTCACGAGCCTAGAAAAATAATAAAGGTAATTATTGAAATTATTATTTAAATTAGAATAATACAAATTATTTGTAATTTTAGTTGCCGTTAGATCTTAGCACTTTATCAGAGTATGAAAGAAAAGAAAGAATCGAAAGAAGAAAACCTAGGAAACAAATGAGAGTTGAGGAAGATTTGGAAGATTCATTTAATTCAAATAAATATTTAAAATACATTAAAAAATAAACTACCAATATGTGATAGATTCGACAAGGAATGTTTTATAAAATAAATAGAATATGTAAATAGATATTTAATTATTTTTTTTTCAATGCTATATTTATTGCGGTATTATTGTCGGTATAGCAGCGAAGCGCTGATAAGTGCTGAATGAGTGTGAACTTTTGTTTACAACTTCATGTTATTAAGTTGTCAAATTGAGGAAGATGGAGATTGAAATAAAATTCTTTAGTTAGTTAGTGTTAGTTTCATTGCAACTTTTGAATATTGCTTACATACGGAATAATATTATTAAATTAAGAAATGTTATAAATAAAACATATATATTCATTTTTATTTTTGTGTTTCCGAGTGACATATTTAAATAAAAAAAGAAGTGTTTACATTTTTTCAATTCTAATTTCAAACATACCTTAGCTTTTTCTTAAATTATCCTAATCTTCTTACTATGAATTGTTTTGTGAAAATGTATAATTTATTATACATTTACTATACTGTGTTTTTGGTTTAGTAATTCTTTTTTTTCTAACAACAACAACAATGTTTAAGTGAAGAGAAAAGAGTTTTTTTTTAATCTCATAAAATGGAATCCTATTTGATTTGAGGATTATTATTTAAAATATACCAATTTTTTTTTCTCAATTACACTTATACCTATTTATCTAAAGAATTTCAAATTTTTTGATAGATTATTTTTTTTGTTTTATTTTCTTTTGATAATAATAACAAAAAATAATAATACATAATTACTATATGAGATAAAATGTTATCAATAATAATTGTAAACAGCAGCATGGTTCAGATGTGACAAAATTTATTGAAAAATAAATAAAAAATAATCAGTTCAAGTTTATTTGAAAGAAGTTTATTAATTAGAAGAGAAATAAAAGGAGGAAATAAAGTGTTAAAATAAGTGGAAGAAAAGAAAAAAAAAATAAAACGTAAAAATTGTAATGTTATTGAATGTTATTATTTTAAGGGAATGTAAAAGAAAAAGTTGATAAATGAATGTAAGTCAGGGTCCGGGGCCGCCGCCATTAAATGGTGATCGTTTAGTGACTGGGCCATCATGTCGTGCACTTAAAACAGCTGTTTCTGCACTTTATTCTGTTGATGATTTTATTAAAGAAAAAATTGGTTCAGGATTCTTTTCAGAAGTATTCAAGGTAAGGAACTTTTTTTTTTTTGGGGAAATTCAGTGAACATATTTGTTAATATTTTATTGTAAGTTTTTTTTTCTGTTAAATTATTAGTAAAAAAAAATTATTACCGTTTTATGTTGATGCTCTTTATTTTTCTCGTCTATTCGTTTCCATTTTATTCTTTACAATTTACCAAATTATAAATTCTTGTTAATTTTATTCAATGTTTGCTTCTTTAATTTATAATAGTTACGAATTTTCAAGAAAAAATAGTTGAAAAATATAACAATCGAAATTGAATAAATTAAATAAATTTAAAAAAAAAAAAAAACACATAAATAAATAAACTAAAGGAAATCAAGGAAAAATGAAATAATTTAAATTTTTCTCTTAAATTTCCTTCATTTTTCATCTGTCAACTGTTGTTGTTATTATTATTATTATTATTTTTGTCTCTGTTTTTTTTGTGTATTGTTTTTTTTTTGTATACAAAATAAAAAAATACATAACAGTCAAATGCATGCATATAAATACAACAACAAATACATGTAAAAACAATTGATATTGTCACTCCTCAGTCAGTACCGTCATTCTACAACAATCGTGTTATTTCTACTACATTTTTGCCAACCATTTCAATTTTTGTGTCCGTTTCTACCGTTGAGGTTTTTTCTTATAAATTGTTTGAAAATTCAATTTAACTATTTTTAATTTAAGCTTTATTTTAAATTCAGTTGTAACGTATAAAATTTTCAAAAGTAAATAAGTACCCAAGTAAGATTCACCGTTAACATTAGAAAATTTATAATAAAATGTACTTGATAATTAATATGTGATGTAATTTATATCTATGTTTATTTGAATTTAAGAAAAATAGCAATAAATCAATTTTTTCTTCTATATTTTCACTAAAATGGCAACACTGTCGTACGAACGTAGAATCTAGAAGACTCTAACACAAAATTTTGTATACTTAGTTAATTATAGATTTAAAGAACAAGAGATTATTGTCAAAATTAAACAAGAGTTATATTTTTAGTAAAATAGTTTGTACTTATTACTTGTAAGTTTTTAGGTATTTAAACTGAAATTGATGTGAGATGCAAAATTATTTTTGTTGTTAAAAATAATAAATTTTTTATGGTCTGATTTTATTCTATACCTATTTTTTCTCCGTCAGCATTTACAATTTTATTTATCTTAAAATTTTTTTTTTACAAACATTTAAAGACACTTATTATTTAAAAAACAAAAGTTACAACATGATGAAAGAGGTTAATGAAAGTGACAATATTTAAAAATCACCTTAAAATTCTTTCGAAATCCGACATTACCTACTTAATTATATTTATCTGAAAACTGGAAGTCTGGGATGCGACTAGGATTTGCCTACGTATTGTAGACGGAACAGTCGGTAAACATTTTTAGTTAGAATATTTAAATAATTTATTTGCCTTAGACCAACAATGACACAGACTGATAATAATAATGATGATAATGCTAATAACGATGATTATAACTATAAATGAATAAATTGTTGTAGACAGATTATTTATAAGCAAGATACAGACTTTACTTTCATTTATATTTGGATATAGATTCTTTATTGTATCGTGAAACTTATAATTATAATTTATCAATATTATTATTATAATTCCTTTGAAATGAAATTATTTAAAATTTTTTTTTTCAATATTAACTAAGTAATATCTCCTTAATCTTTCTTCTTTTTATTTTTTTTAATCACTTTTATTTTGCGTTCTCTTTTCTTAATGCTTATTACTTATTTACTGTTTATTTTTTCCTTTATCTTTGCACCTTATATGTGTAAGTATTTGTTCGTCCTTTTTTTTCTTCTTATGTTTCTGAATTGACATTTAAGTATGTTTTGTTTTTTGTCAGGGATTAAGTACGTACATTAACAGAGAATAAATGAAACTATACCTTATGTAGGATTAGTTAAGAGAACTCTTCACATAGGATTCTTATATTTTATTGGGTTAGTTAGAAGTTTTCTAAATATTTGACTGTTTATTTTTCGCCTCATTACCTACTCTTTTATGATTTTAATCGTGTCAGGATTAAATAAAATTTCTCTAAACATTTATTCTTGATTGTTTATTGAATTCATTTGTTGATCAACGAAAGTTAGTGAGTCTACATAAGACAACGTAAGTTTACATTGGTAAAAGTGGAAAGTTTAAAACAATTGCCTTAATACAATTATTAAATGTAATCAGAATTTAAGTCTCTCTGCTTGAATTTGAGCTTTAAGAATTTTGTATGAAACATATTTTTTTTATATTCACTTTACACAGCACATAAAGTAGGTAAAATATTCTAACTCTTAATTTGCAAAAAGGTTCAAGAAGTCAATCTCGATATCTAGACTAAAAAGGTCACAAAATGTGTCACTACCAATAGATTTACTTTCGGTAAGTACGTACCTACCTAAAAATCTGTTTCTTATTTTTCTGTAAATACTTACATTTAAAAGGAAGTTTTGTTGTTTCATTTTTTCGTCTTAAGTTCCGGTTTTAGTTTTTCTAATTTGATTTGCTTAAAAAAAATTTAAATAATAAATTTAATTCGGCGTAATAAATACTTAGTTTGTTTTTTTTTTGTTTTAACAAAATAAGAATTTATAACAAAAGTCAAAAATAATATAATTTTTTTTTCTTATTGATTTACTTGCCAAATTCACGCTTCAAAAATTTTTATAATGGTTGGAGTAGAAAAAAAATGTTTGAATCCATTTGTAAGATTATGTCTCCCATATTAAATCGATCCGTCACATTTGTAAAGTTTTTTTTTTTTCTTTTTATGATTATTATTTTTTAAATTGAATTTAATTGTACTTATTAATTTTCACGAATAATTTTTAACTTGTTGTAACTTAACACAAATATCATATACTTAAAATTGGGATACAATCCTGAGAAATCAAATATGCGGTCTTTGTGCAATCTTTCTAAAAGTTGCAATCAATTTTCCTAAATAAACCACTGAAAAAATTTCACCCAACCGATTCTTTCAATTCAAATATTAACGTTAATTTTTCTCTGTCCATTTTGTGCTCGATTTTCTGCTTGTTGAGGTTTTTAAGCCAAAACACATGCGCGCAAAATATTATAATTTTTTTTTTTGAAGAATAAAAGCAGCAAAGAACTTAATGAGGAAAGTGAATGGTTTTACATACAACAACAACAACAATTAGTAATACGCTTAAAATTAATTATTCTTTTCTTTTCTATTACCTTATTTTATCAAATTAAACAAAAAAAAAAAACGAAAATTGTTGTTGCTGTTATGATTAAGTTGTTCATAAATTAATAATACTTTACTAATGGTTTTAAATTAATCTTTTATACTTACTTATGGTTTTAAAAACTCACTAATTTATTTTTGTTTCTTTTGCTGTTGTTGTTGTTATTGTTCCTAAATAATTTTTTACTTTTATTTTAAAATTTTTCAAGGTTTTCTTCAGCATAAGTAAATCTAAATTAATTCGTTCTTCTCTTTATTAGAAATAAATAAAGGTTTCTCTCACTTTATTTTCGGAGACATATGTATGTAGCTACCCGTTGACGCATGTGCCACCCCCACCCACAAATTATAAAGAATCCTATATCTACTTCTACCTATTTGTTACCTATTCCGAAATATTCGTTGGTCCTTAATTGACAAATGTATATAGTAAGTATAGACAGTTAGGTTGTTTCTTAGGAACTTTATTATATAATTCAAGAATCTTGATCGAAAAATTTAAAATCTTTTATTTGTAGCACTTTTATTTATACATAAGTAAGTATGTAAGTTACTAAGTACTATATGCACCGTCTATACACTGTAAAATCACTGTGAAGGATATTTTTAATTTAATATTTATACGGTTCCATCTGTGCAAAAATGGCAGGAGAAATCGGGAGAAATGCTTCTGACTTGTCTAAATATAATTATTTATATTTATCAGTTATCAAATAAACTGGACAATTCGACTTATATAACAGAATTAGTTAAGTAGGTTAAGTTAAGATTAAGAACTCAAGAAATTTTCTACACGATTGTATGATTTTTAAATTCGATAGTTATTCACCACTTCACGTGCCTATAAAATAAATTCTATTGTACTTAATCCTTATCAATGACATAATTACTTTTAATTTTATCTCTTAATTAATATTAAAATTAAATAATAATTAAGTGTTAGTTGTAATTTTATAATTATTTTCCATCCAAAATGATCCTTAATAGGATTGTCCTATAAGGGACATTTACCTTAAGTTCTTACTTACTTAGTTAACTATTATTTATTGATACTTATGCAGAATTAAACATTTACCGTTTATTTAACATTGACAATGAACATAGTTATTTATCTGTCAATATCCTCCAAAATCGATTCTAAAATTGCACAATGAACACATCGTTTATATCGTATTAAAAAAAAATTATACGCATAAAATAAAATGAATTAATTTTGTGTCAATCAACCAATATCCGAAAATTCCTTAAAAAAAAAAACACGCACACACACACAAAATTTAGAATATTTTTTTTTTGTGTGCTCTCATTTTTTTTTTACCAAATACAATAATTTTGGCCTTGGCTGATTATTTGTTTACTTTTTTTTATTGTTTGTTTTTATTTTTGTATTCTAGAAAAAAAAAATCCAAAATAAATATGTGTGCATGTACTGGAGTAAATGGACTGACTAAAATTCAATCATTTGTCTAATATACGTTACTTACTTGTACAATTTTGTTATTTTGTTATTATTTTCTATTCTTTGAATTCAATCAAATTTTTTAATTAAAAATGTGTAATTTCAACATTTTTTTACTTATTTTTGTACTTATTTTTATCATGAATATAGTGGTGCCATTAATGACTATTCATTTGCATAAGTATATGTGTAATGTAGATTGTACCTTACAAAATTAATTAATTCTTATATTTACGGTAATAAGTCAACTATTAATTCGAGGACGACTGAAAATATGAGAATTTTTATAAGCATATCCTACTAAAATTGAGACTCAAAATATTTGTGCAACTTATCATCTTTTGATAATTCATAAATTTACCGGGCCTATAATAATTATGTGTGTATGTGTGTGTATGTGTGTGTGTGTGTGCATGGGTGCGTGTAAGTATGAACCATTGTGTAATACTTAGGTATATGAATGGAATGTAAATTAACAAGTAAAAAAAAAAACAATTGATAATAGACAATGTTCTATACTTTGTCTAATATTTAATCTATTTATAAGTAGATAAGATATAATGTGTGATTCGTTAGAAGAGAGGGATGAGGGGTGACGTTGAAGGCAGGTGGTAATTTCTGTTCTGTACTTACTTACTTGTATATTTTATATATTCAGAAGAAAACATAATTTTAAAACGTGAATTTAGTTGAATCAAGATAAGATAAGATAAAAACAAACTTATTTTTAAATTTCTTTCTAATAGATTAATTAATTATTGTATTATTCAGTTATATTTTTTTTTCTGTTATTTTTTATTTAAAGAAATTTTTATACGTTACGTTTTTACCTAAGCACAACATTTTTTGTCTGGAATTTAAAAAAAACACTTTATTTTAATAATTTATTGTTGTTGTTGTTTGTTTTTTTATTGGCTTTCAGGTGTTTTATACTTATTTTTATCATTTTAATTTGTGAAATAATTGATAAGAACAAGAAATAAAGAAACAAATGTAAATTAACGTTATAACATTTTGTGGTGACGCCATCACAAATATTTTTCTTTTTCCGTTAACTTTTTTTTTTTTCTGTAAAAAATAAATTCTTATTTTTATTAATTTTTTATCAAAATTAATTGATTTGGAAAGAATTTTATCTTCGAATTTTTATACGATTCTACAAAATATTACATCAATGAATACGTTCTCACAAAGTCCCAAGTACTTAGTTGTTTTATTATTATTTATGTATTTATGATTTATTATTGAGTTATATATTATTGTGAGTTGACCTTCATAATTGACGAAACCACGCTGTCGCAAAGTGGTAACACACCCGACTCTCATCAATAGAGTCTCGGATTATCTCATTGTTTTAGAAATAATGGTTTGAATTTCATTATTTATAAATACTTAGTACTAACGTGTGTTTTAAATGACCTTTAGCTGTAGTTGATAGAAGACACGTTTATAAGTCTTATTATCTAATCTAATCGCAATTGATTAGCTACATAATTTAAGTAAATAATGCAGACAAAGTCAAATTCTTCGATATTTTTTTCTGGATTTTCCGAATGAAATAAAAAATAACAAAACATATTTTTAAATATAAGAAATTGGTTTCTTAGGAAATTCCAAGAATAACATATTTGTTTTTGGAAAAGTCATACAAGTGAATATATACCAAAAATAGGTGTTTATATTTTAGTTTTAACCTCAACAGCTGTTCGTTATACTTCTCTTTAGAAAACCAGCCACAAAATAGAACTGAACCGTCCAACGACTAGATTTTCATTTTTTATTTTAGAATTTTAGAAAATAACCTTAAACCGGATACTATTTTCTTACATTGGTTTTAAAACAGACAAACGAAAATAAATTCTCTCAATAATATTTTGAAGATTTGTATTGGTCGAGTGTACATAAATTGTAGAGTTTCAACTTTTTTCAATGTTTTGTCTAAGCTGTAAGGAATACAATTGACACAATTGACACAATTGACACAATTGACAAATGGTTGCATTGTTAGCGAATGTTGTGTAGTGGGAAAATATTTCACCATTAAATACTTATAAGAAAATATGTAAATGAGGGGGAGAATAAATTATGCCAAATTAAATAAGTTAATATTTTTTTTTTTTCGGATAAAGAAATAAAATTCAAAATCTAATCCAATAATGCAATGCAGATGGCATAACTAGGGGTGACTAAAATGATCATTTTACTAAATTATTTCATTATTTCAATTAGGCTTATTGTGATTTTAATCAGTGATAATAAAAAATTACCCCTATCTCTTTAATTAAGTATTCCCAACCATTACCCATTATGTGCAATCTGTGCAATTTGCGATTTCTAATAATCAGTCATGATACTCTACCCCTACTTAACGTTAAGTAACAGTTTCTTTAAGAAAACATTGACTTACTTTATTACAATTATTACATAATTTATAAATCTTAAATAATTTAATGCTACGGATTTTTATTTTCTTCTTCAGATCTTTAATATCTTTAGTTTTTTTCCTTTCATTTAATTTAAAGATCAGCCAAAAATATATAATTTTATTAATTTTAATTGAGTTTTAAAATAAATTAAACTTTAAAGTTTTTTTGTTAAACCATTTTTTTATCGAGTTCATTTAATAAGTTTTCTGATTTAATAAGGTTGAGTCAGAATTTATAAAGATGATTTTTGATAATAAAAAAAAACTGACCGCATGAAAAGCTACAGCACCGTAAAAATTGGATAGACTAAGGCACTAAGCCGAATAACTTGATAAACTATCCACCGATTACACAGAATAAATAAAAATGTGACCAATTACACATTGTATTCCTCAGCAGCGGTTCTTTTTTGTCCTTCTGTTAGTCGACATAAATTTCTAGAAACTTCTGTTTCTATCAGATCCTCTTTAAATGTTGTAATCATATTGTGTTTTCTCATTTACTCTTCCATGACTAAGTAAATGTTCAAATATTCTTGAAATTCTCACCATAGAGATGAGGGATTCACAAATACAATTTTTTATTCCAATAATTTTTTTTTTTCTAATATTAAACCACAAAACTTTTTTTAATTTTGATTACTTTTAATCTTTTGAGAAACAAAAAAAAACTTGAATGGTCGGTTTTAAATTATTTAAAACAAAAAATAATTAATTTTTATTGTTTGGCTTTATCGGACAATCAGATTTTCGATAAGAATTTTATATTTTTTTTGTTTGTTTGTTTGGTCAATTCACCATAAAGATAAAATTGTAAATAATAATTAAATCAATTTTATTTAATTAAATTTAAATTTAATCATTGGTTTTCGGGGAGTCGAGGGAAGTAAATGTTCAAAATTGATTATTCGCTGTACTACTTACAAATAACAAGATTTCAAATAATCACAGAAGCTCTCTCAAAGATCGATCGGAAGATTTTAGTGAATAGAAAATTCTAAGAACACATTTTTTTATCAAATAAAATCAGTACTTAACTTTAAACTTTGTAAATGAATTAATTAATGCATTTTATTTAGACGTACCTACTCTCTTCTAATTCACGGTCAAATAATCAACATACATTATATTAATGAATGTATTAAAAAAAATTCAAATTTTGAATTCAAAATGAAGAAGTTGTCTTCATTAAAATGTTCTGAATTTCAAATTTAAATTCAAAAAAAGAATTTATTATTTCCTTGATATAAAAAAAAAACAAAACAAAAAAAAAATAAAAGAATAAAAAAAAATTCAAGTTTCTAAATGTTTAAAGTTTTTTAGGATGCGCATCCAAAAAATTGTTAGTTTATGTCTCATCACCTGTTTTGTTTTTTATGTTTTTGTTTCTTTTTATTTTTACATTTTTCATTTTTTTTTTTATTATTATTGAAGAACGAGAATTTCTCACATCGTTCACAAATTTATGATGTTAAATAAGAATTTAAGATGAGAACAACTTATGATGTCAAAACACAAAAACAAAGATTAATATTAGTAAAATATCAGGTAGTAGATCTAGAAATAACTGATACACCGACAAACATATAAAAGATTAAACATTTTTTTTTTACACACATGCGTAAGTATATATCGCACACTATGACGTGATTGATTGTGTCACATTAATAAATAATAATGCAAATACCTCTATTGTCATTTTTTAATTAATTAACTTATCACATTTCAATATTAACAAAGTCAAGGTTTCTATATATATATATATATTTTTTTTTTTTGTTTGAGTTTTAATCGGTTTTAATTTATATTAAGTTGAACATTGAATTCTATTCTTTTTTTTTTTGTTAGTATTGTAAAAAGATAAATTAGCTGTGTTCTATTCAACCTTGCTCTAACTTCAATTAGTGTAATTGTACCCACTGTTTTTCCATAAATAAAAATTTCACTAATAATACTTGAGCTATATTGGAGGAATTAACTCTATTGATTTCAAATTTCACCAGATTGTATAGTGGCCTTATCAAACAGGGATTTCATAGCATTTCACTGGATTACATTAGGATTTTACATTTGTTACTCCAGAATTTCATCGAGTCATTAACCCCTCGGCTAAATCTAATACGTTGAAAATTTGTGCAAACGAATGAAGTTAGTTGTTGTAGCGTAAAACCAGTGTGAATAAAACACAGCTATTGAATGACTCAAAAAATTTATAAATGTCAGGACTGGATTGAATATTTTAAAAGCATTACGTTTCTTAGCATAAGACAAGAGGTATTTGTTTTTTGATTAGAAATTTATTTCTATTTCTTATTTTCAATTTCATGTTCTTTAAAAAGTGTCTGATCAAATGCGTGTCTTTATACGAAGTTTCTCAACCTAAGTATACATACTTAGAGATAGAGAGAAAGTGATTTGTTAATTTTTTTTGCGATGAATAATGTCAACTTATAAATGTTCCAACACTGTTTATAAGTCGTGAATAAAAGTTCTTTGATTTATTATTTTGTGACGGATTGTTGTGTGTTACCTTACGTCAAGGTTACATTATTTAAGATCACATGACAATCATGTGCAGTAATCATATTTTTGTTTGTTGTTATTGTATAGGTTTATATATTTTGCTGACTAATTTAATTAGTTTTTATATACATTTAATGAATTTTAAGTTTGAAAAAATATTTTAAAATAAAAAAAAAATTAACAACAAATTATAATTTTTTTTGTCGTGTTTTTTTTTTCTAATAAATTTAGAAAATTTTAAAAGATGAAAGGAATTTTTTTTTGTTGATTAATGCGGAAGATACATTAAAATCATATATCATGTTTAAAATATTTTTATGTAAGGAAGGAACTTGATTTTACATGCAATATACTTAAAACCTTGTCGATAAATTACAGTTTAACTTGCAAAGCGAGCAAGACAACAAGACAACAAAAACAAAATATGCTCGTATCGTTAACTGAGAGTTCAATACTTCTGTTTTGTTACACGTTTCATTAAGAATTTTTTTTTATCTTACTTAAGTAACAAAGTTATAAAAATTTATTAAGTTGGTAGAGAATTCAACCAGATATTTAAAATTTACGTGAAACTCGTCCTCATTTTTTATCAAATTTAAAATTTTTAGAGCAATCTTAACATTATTAAAGAGATCGTTATAAATTTTATAAATTCGAGATATTTCTACATATGATCCAAAAATTATTCCTTTTCAAACAGGTAGGCTGGTATATCTGTCTATCTACTTAAATAATTGTGTGTTAGCTATTTCTTTTTTACTACTTCTATCTCTCTCTTTTTTCTCTTATAAAAACAGAATTTCTAATTAAGATTCATCAAATCATCAATTCAATTGTTTCAAATTGAGTGTAAAAGAAAAAAAAAGTTAAAACGAATTGTCTAAGTACTTTATAGAAACAAAACAAAAATAATAAAAAAAAAAAAGTTTTACCGCGCATCCACAATCATAAATACAAAATACAAAAAACCCCTCACAACCTTTCACTTTTCTATACTTTTTGTTTTAATTGATGATGAGTTCAAGCCAATTTATTTCACATGAATGGGACACTTTCAATTTTTTCTTTCTTGATTCACTTTTTGTTTCTAAATAAAGATTATAGAGACGTACGTAACTATCTAAAATTAATTATTTAATAATTTAAATGTGTTGTTCCTTTAAACTTAATGTGTTTTTTGCTTTGTTCGAAAGTATTCACCTTTTCACATACAAATTTTATTTTTGATTAATTTTGAGGGCGATGGGGTAACCACTACAACAAAACTGATTTCTTTTGGGTTTGTCCATAATTTCAACGTCAAAGTGTATTTCGAAATGTTCTTAATTGTCTTTCCTACATCGGCATTTTCATCCTTAATTCTTAAATATGTACTTAACATTTTCGATGCAGACCTAAATTGTTTCCATAAACCGGCATTTTACATTATTCGAAAATTATGACGTTCAATTCCAAGTAATTATAGGATCACTTTAGTTTTTCTAAAATCATAAACTTTTCCAAACCAAATTTTTTCATGTTACTATCATTACAGGTACCTCTAACGATCAATTTTAGTTTTGTGAAGTAGTCACAAAAGCGAATGTATTTTGTAGAAGGTATTATTCGTATTGTTTACGTAAGTTGAAATTGTTTAAATAATTTTCAATTGATTTATTTGCGTTTTATATTTTAGACATTTATTTGACATTGGTAATGATTGATAAAGATGAAAGCTTTGATTTGAATGGATGAAAATAAAGAAAAGTAAGGTGGAGACATGATATAATAAGAAAATATAGTATTAATAGCAAGTTCCGATGTTTTTAAACATCTTTCTTTCAAGAACAACAACAACAAGGAATATAGACAATCGTAAAATGTAGAAAGTGATTCTCACAACAAAAAAAAAATAATAAAAGAGCATCTTGAATATCTCGTGCAACTGTTTTGTATTTTTACTTGTTTGTTTATTTGTTTGTTTGTTGTTGAAGTTTTTACGGGGAATTTTATTTACTTATTGTTTTATTTTATTTTTGAATTTTTCTTTCTTTCCATTTTGAAAAAAAATTGTAGAAAAAATTGAAAATAATAAAAATCTCTAATAAAAGTAAATTGTCTTAGATTTAAGTAAAGTAAGTGGGTACTTAAACTAAGTGAAAGGATTACAATTTGTTTAAATTTAAGTCATAAATGAAAATCAAGTGAAATCATTGGTTTAAGTAAACAAATTTGATGGTCTCTTAATTTTTAAAAATATTAATGACGGGTTTCACGTAATTATTAAATGGTTCTTTAAATTTCTTTTTCACTCCAGTTTTACTTAGAATGTATTGGAATATTATATTGTCGTCGGCTTTTATTCTGAACTAGTTCTCACTTTAATTTGTAGTGTCATATGTAAGTGAGTTAATTATTATTTTTTTCCTTATTATTAAAGAATTAGATTAAGAGACCCAGTTATGTCTCCTTTGTCTTTAATGTTGATTAATTAATATTTGTGAAGGATATTTTCTTTTCTTATAAGTATTTATGTGAATGTCAACATCAGACATAAGTATTATAAATTGAATGATGGATTAACACATTAATACAATCAAAGGCGTAATGATACTGGTTATAGCACTTTTATATAAAATGAAAGAGGAAAAATATCGTAATTCCTGTTTTGATTTAACTTACTAATAAAATGATTATGATCGTTTCGTCTTTAATTTTACTTATGGTTAAGAATTTCTACCCAAAAATATTTTCTGTAGCCAGTGTACTTAGGACCTTACCCAATTTAAGTATATAAGTTATCATTCAGAAATGGTAAAACGTACGAATTTATTTAGCGTAACCGTACTTTAAATCCAACATTTCAAAACGCCTATAAAAGACAATTTTTTTTTAAAAAAAAGAAAACTTCTAGACTAACTTTTCGTTTTAATAATTTTGAATAGTATCATTTACCCTTTTTCTATAAACCTGAACTATTGATTATTGACATTCACTAACATTTCTATAAATTCAGATTGATTCGTATAAAAGTTTTCTGTTCGTATTCAACATCAGAAATTTTATTTTCTATAAATTTAAATTTATCCCAAAACCACAAATTTTCTTTCAACATTAAACATTCAATATGAATGCCTTCAATATTTTAACGTTCCTTTGTGTATTTGTATATAATTTCTATATACTTGTCTGTTGTCTCTTAAGTGGTGAGTTCTGTATTTTATGCGATGATACTTAATCGTGAGAAAAATATAATAAATAAAATATGAAGAACAAGAAGAAAAAGAAGAAGAAGAAGAAAAAAATGTGTATCAAAAAATAAAACATTAAATGAAATGCCATAACTTAGCACGCATCAACTTCAGTCTGTCTGTATTTTCGGTATTCTTTTTATCATTTTGTAGTTTTTTTTTTGTTTCTTTTTTAACTTTTTGTTTAAGCAGATTTCCTTTTATAGGAGAAAATTACAAATCAAAATTTCAAATAATAAACGAAATAAATAAAAAAACTACGACGAAGAGAATAAAAGAAAAATATCAAACTTTGTAATTTGAACACGAAATCACTTTTCTTCGGTCCAATTGCTATAAATGTCCATCGTAGTCCACGTGCCACATTCAATAAAATTTTTTGTATCAATTGATTTTCCCAAACAAGAAAACAAAAACAAAAAAAAACCCATTCTTTTATTTTGGTCCATAGTTCACCATTTGCAATAAAAAAAAAAACACAAAACAATTATTCAATCGAAACAAATTCAAAACAATAAATACTTACTGATTTTATTGAAAAGACGAATAAAGAAAATCAAAAATGAAAGAATGAAAATCGAATCAATTTTGTAAGAATCAAGCGATCTTAATTTTTTCTTCTCTCTTTTTTTTCATAATAAAAAATAACTTCAGTCAGATTAAAAAACAAAAACAAAATGTTAAATACCAAATCAATGTAAAACTTAAAGATAAAGAAAAAAAAAACGATATTCGAGAGAGTAGTATAATTTTCTTATAGACAAAAGATGAAAAGAAAAAGAAATTCTGTACTTTGTTTTTTTTTTTTTTTTTTATTCATGGTCGGTCAAATTTTTAGGACAAGCCCCAATACTTTAATAAAATTTAATTTTTTTTTATTAAAACTGGACTTTTTTTTTTCTCTTTAATTTATTTATTTTATAAAAAAAAAATTTATACTTAATTGTTAATATTTTTTTAATTGAAAATTTTCAATTCCATTTTATGAAAATTTCCATAAAAATTGATGTAAGAAAATTTGAAATGATTTTTTTTTCTTTCTTTCTTTCTTTCTTTTTGTTTTTCTTTTCTTTAATTTTTTATTACATTTTTTTTTTTTTTTTGGTGTAAAGTCTATAATTATTTTCTTTTTGTATTTTTAACGTAAATAACCCTACCGGTTATAAATGAAAACCGCATCATTTAAGAAATTGATTGAATTTTTTTTTAAAAACAGTAAAATTAATTGGTATTTTATCGACTAATTAAAGTAGAAGTACCTAAAAATAAATGAATAATCCGTTGGTTATTGTGACACGGTTTTTTATTATTATTTTTTTTTTGCAATTTGTATAAATTTGTATTTTTATGGTAATATCGATTTATATAATTTAATTTTTTTTTTAATTAGGTTCGTTTTACACTCTTGAGTGCACACTTAATATTTTTTAGGAGATGATGAATATTCAGATCCGCTCTAAAATAAAAATCTATTGATTGTGATTCTTTCTTTTTATTGTTGTTGTTGTTTTTGTTATTGTTAATTCTTTAGATTTCGATTAATTACTAACTCCCTACTTAAGTTTTGGTGCAAATTATATTAAAGACGAATTTCACGAAACATTCAAATGTTTTCAGCAAAATAATTTGTCTCTGTCATAAATTTGTTCTCGTCATCTTTTCAATAGTGAAACCTTTTGTAGTGATCATTTACAATTACATTTACTGAAACACAAAATTTAATTAATTGACCGAAAATTTAATTGTGCAATTTAGTTTTTTTTTTTCAATTCAAACCAACAAAATAACAAAAAAAAAAATGGTCAATTTATTGGAATGTTTCGTTTTTTTTTTGTTTTGTGTTGGAATTATTTTTAAACAATTTCCAATAATGTTTTGTCACTTCCTTGTAGTTTTTTTTTTTGCGCGTTGTTGCTTTTGTTTTGTTTAGTTTTTTATTTTGTACAAAAAAAAAAAAAGTAGAAAATAAGAAGAGGAAAAAAAAATTGTGTATAGAGAAAAATTTGAATCAATTGAAAATTAATAAAAGAGAAACAAAAAACTTTATACAATCAGGAAATTCGAAATTCATATTAACTTTTTTTTTTTTTTGTTGTTAAAATAAAAAGAAAAACTTGATTTGTTTGCATTTTTTTTTTTCTGTAATATATTTTTTTTTTCCCAATGTTTCGATTTATTTGAAATAATTTATTTAATAATAGCGAATCAAAACAATTAAATTTTATAAGACTTTTAGATTAAAATGGCCAGTTCATTGAAATGTAAAATATAAAAATTGTAAGAAGAAAAAATAAAAACACAGAAACAGAAAGAAAAATTTATTAATAATGAAAAGAAAGTTTGACGTGTAAAGAAAGAAAAAAAAACTATGTGCGTGCGTGTGTGTGTGTGTGTGTGTGTGTGTGTGTGTGTGTGTGTATCTTTTTTTTTTTTTCGAAACCTCTCTTCTACTACTTAAAATACCATCACAGAGCCGCGCGCACTGTCTTAATTAAATGCAAGGTTATTTAACTCTTTTTTTTTTTCTCTCTATTTTGCTACAAATTTTTTTTTCTTTTTTACAACAACAACAACAAATTCAACATCAAATAAAAAAAAAACACGCTCGATAATAAAAAAATTTATACAATAATTCAAATGAGATAAATAAACGTATAGAAATGAAATGAATTGATTGCAATTTTGTTATATTATTATTGTTGTTGTTCAACGTGAATGTGTGTGTGTGTGTGTGTTTGATTTGATTTGATTTGATTTGTTTTGGAATTGGTTTATACGATTAGGTATATATTTTTATTGAAGAAAATTTCCGGATTAAAACTTTTAGAATTGGGGAACTAGACGGTTTCAATAATTAGTTGAAAAGGATTTCCATGAATTTACTTACCTTTACAAAAATAAGAAAAACGGTAAAATAAATACGAATGAAAATTTATTATAATTTTTTGGCATTTAACGTAAATTAAATTACTGAAGTTTTTTTTATAAAGTGTGTGACAAGGTGACGCGCGTGACGTCAGTCAAATATTATTATTATTTATTAAAATTATAATTTTATGAAACAGGAAAAATGTTATAAGTTCAACTATAAATTGGCAAAAGTTCAAATCCCTAACGTAATTATGATTTTTTCTTCTTTTTTTCTTTTTTGAGAAAGTTTTAGGATAATTTTCTATACAGCAGGGGCTACTAAACCTTTCTTATTTTTTATTCAACACCTGAAAATTTAACGAACCACAAATTAAAGGTTTGAACTAAAACTAAATGTTAACGTTTTTAATGAAATATTTTTGTGTTGTACGTAATCTTCGATTCCATCCGAATTGCATTTATTTATTGAGAAAAAATTTAAATCTTACAGTATTGACTCTTTACTTAAAAATGCAATCGTGTTCTCAATACTTTGGAGATTTCTTTAAGCAAACTCTAAGTTAGTTATTAGTTATTGATACGCGTACTTTAGTTTGTGCAGTACTGTCTCCACAACATAATTGTAAATTTATTTGCATAAGTATTAAGTATACATAAGTTTCCTTATACCTCCTAGTCCTACTTATTATACCTACCTATGGCTTATTTTTTATTTATTATAATTTCTACTTAAATTGTATTTGTGAATTTGTAATACGATATTTTATGTTCTGATTTCTTTATTTAATTTTTTTTTCTGCTTCTTTAAATTGTAGAAATAAGATATAAGAAATGAAAATACTTACTTTGTTACAATTACTTTCATAGTAAGTAAACAAGAAATGAATAAGAAAATATAAATACCTCTACTCACTTATTATTATAATTTTTAATCACCTTTAATTTACTTATACTGAAAATAAGTATATAGAAAAATATTCAGGACAAAGACACTATTATCACCATAACCTACCACCCTAAGACCCTTATAAAAAAAATGAATGAACACACCCTTAAATATAATCGGAAATAACTATGGCCCTTTTTAACAAGAAATGTATGTTACAACGAAAAAAGAAACGAAAAAAAAAAACAAATCATCTTCCTGTCTAGGAAACACACCTATTCTAATATTAAATATTTTGTCTCTCTACCTACCTTTTTATCCATTTCTTTTTACCTCTTCCACCACTTCCCCTATATAAACAAAAAAAAAAAGAAGTCATTCTAATCACGAATTGTAAAAAAATATATAAACACGATATGATGATATGATGATGATGATTATTATGTTGATGGTCAGGCAGGTTTTTGGCGTCATCGTTATAAAGTTTTTTTCTTTCTAGATATTTTATTGAGGCATACAAATGGCAAAACCTGTGTAAATGGGAATAATTTCATGGGAAAAAAAAACAAAATATTTATCTTCCGTGTCTAACAGTGTTTGAGGAAATGACTTTTTTTTTTGTGTTTACAAATAAATTATAATTATAAAGGGAAAATAAATAAAAGACGTCCGCCATTCATTTATTTCCATTGTTTACAGGTTTAATGTTTTTACTTTCTGTTTTACACAGGGTTTGACTTTATATTTACGAATTTTTTTCTAGATTTATTTTTATTTAACGTTAACTTAATAAAACAACAAAAACATTGTCTTTTATTATAGTAATTCTTAACTGGATCTTATTATAAATAATTCAACAAAATAAAAAAAAAAAAAACAGAAAAAATTCAAATAAAATGTGAACGCAGAAAATAACGTCAACTTTTGTGTTTGTGTGTGTGTATGTGTGTGTGTTTTTGTGCTTCTGTTTCAGATTAAAAAAAAAACATAAAATTAAAAAGTTTAATTTAATCGACGCCATTTGTTTTGTTGCGTTTACATTTGATATAAAAAATTTAATATTTTATTTTCTTCTGCCTCCACTTCTTCTTCTTCTTCTTCTACTTCGTTTTAACGCAAAAAAAAAAAATAAACTTTCAAAAGTATAAAATAAAAAACTGTTTTGGCCGCTTGTAATCTTTATAAATAATAATAATAATAATAATAATAATAATAATAATAATAATAATAATAATAATAACAGAATAGGAGAATGACCTGAGCGCGTTAATTTTGAAAAAGAAAAACAAAAACAAAAACAAAATAAATAAACAGTGGAGGTAATATACGATGTAACAGGTATACGAACAAAATAAAAATGAATTCAATTAAATTACTTTATTTATTTAATCGAAACCCATTTCTGTATTTGTATTTATATTTATATTTACTTCTGTTTCGTTTACTTCTTGAACCTGAAGTATTAAAGGGGATTTTTTTTTTTGAAAAAAGAAAAATTTCAATAAATTGAAGAGAAAATTATTAAAAAAAAATTAAATAAACGGAAATTTGTTTTAACGAAAATTTGAATCAAATTTATTTTATTTATGAAACATTTTAATCAATTCAATCAATGATGTGACAAAAATATGTATTGATGAACTTTTTTAATATTCTGTAATAAAAAAAATGTTGTTCTGACACCTGATAATGATGATGGTCAAAATGACCATAATAGTCTACCGATAATGATTGATTTTCAACAATTTTTTAAATTAATTTCTATAAAATTCAAGAGAAATTTTATTTGTTGTTGTTGTTTTTTTTTATTATTAATTTTTTGAACAAAAACTTCCAACGATTTTTTTTTTATTTGTCCGACTCATCTTTTTATTTGTTGTCGAAGTCCCGCCAGTTCAAAAAACATTAAATTTCGATTGTTTTTTTTTTATTCAAACAGTGAAAAAGAGTAAGCACCATTAACAGACAAAGAGAGGGAGATACAATTTTTTAAGAGAAAAAAAAACTGAAAAAAATAAAAAAAGAAAAGAAAAAAAAGTGAAATTTATTAATAAAAATTCAGTTGAAACGCAAACAACAAAATCTTTCAATAATAAAAGGATTTTTATTTTATTTAAAGTATACTTATGGTACCTACGTATGTGATGACATAAAAAATGGGAGTGGGTTATTATAAAACTTACAAACCTTCTTTTTACCTTTTCTCAACTTCGGCAACAATATCACCTATAATAAACTTTACTAAATTCATTCCAGAGAAGAGATTATTTAATAAAGAGAAAACGACTTAAAAAAGGGATAAAATCTACTATATTACACCAGACATACCAACAGACAGTGTCTCTTCTCTCTGATAATAAGACTTCTTGAATAATTTCCTTTCTTCTTGTCTGTTCAAAATTTTTCTTTTTCTTTTTCTTTTTTTTTTTTGACAATATGAAACGAAGGTCTTTTTGTCGTAATCTTTTATTTGTTTTTATACAAATACACTTATTATTATATAGAGAGAATCAAGGTCGTTTCCATTTTATACTTCGCGGCATTTAGCGCCATGCATGACAACTTTAAGAAGAAAAATAAAGAAGAAGAAAAAGTAGAAGAAGAAAAGCGAAAAAAATAAAAATGATTACAAATAAAAAACCAGGTTTTTATTTATAAGAGTGAAAGAGTGTGTGAGACGGGGGGTGGGGGGAAAAAAATAAAACTTCTTCGTCATGTTGCGGTACTTTATGTCGCTCTAGTGCCTGAAGAAGTATTTTATAGAATTTATTTATTATTTTTTTTTTTTAAGAAAAACCGTTTTATAAATTGTTTAAAATAAAAAAAAAATTAAAGAATAAGAAGAAGATTTATTGTGGTTTTTTTTTTGTTGTTATTGTTATTGTTGGTTTTTATTATCTACTTAAAAAAATATTAAAGACTTGATTTGCATTCTCCCAAATATTTATATTTATTTGGTTGTTGTTTTTTTTTTCTTGCCTTGTTCCATTTTTTTTTTTTTGTTCTTTATCGTCTTTTCTTCTTCTTAAAATATTTTGTGCTAATTGAATTGTTTTCAATTCTTTAAACAATTTTTTAATAATTATTCGCACATTAATCAGTATGATTTCTTTTTCTACTTAAATAAATGTTATTTAAATCCTTATAAATGGACCATTCATCATCACAGCATGTTATTTATTTATATTGAAACTCTTATAAATGGACCATTCATCTTTTTACAAATAAATGTTTGTAATTTTTTATTCTTGATGGTGTTGAGTTTCTATAGAAAAACGGAGTAAGAAAAAGTGTGGAGATAAATTTGAAAAATGTTATGATAATATTTGACAAAATGTAAAGTTGTATCACAACACTCCCTATAAAATTCACCCTTCTCATCAACTAGGGATAAATAGAAAATATATTATGATTTTATCATACAGAAATTTCTCATCGATACACAAAATTTACTTCCAGAGTATATTTAAAGTAAAAAAAAAAAACAAAAAAAAATGTAATAGAGTTTTTTTAGCTATAGAAAATTTTTGTCTCATAAAAATCTCTTGTAAGTATTTTATTTTCATTCAGGAGAGAGAATTTTTTATTAAAGCTTCTTTTTTATAGGTGGGCTATATCTATACTTATCTGTTTCACTGTATGAATTATTGATTAAATAGAAAACAATATTGCAAAATATATACAACATAATGCAAACTATATAGTTTCCTTTGCCAAATCTTTATTACATTTTTTTTTTTTTTATTTGGTTCAGTGATTTGATTATATTTATTTCAATTTTGTTGTTCGTTTTATTGAAAGCAATTGAAAGTTATTATAAAACGAATAAAAATTAAAATTAAATTCATTTATAGAAATAATTATGAGACCAAATATAGAATTCTCAGTTTAGTTTGTTATAACATAACGAATAATATTATTAAATTTACGTAAGTTTTATATACTTATTGTGTTTTTGGATCTAATACTGTGTATGACATTTGACTTGACTGCTTAATTATATTAATAAAATAAAAAAAAATAAAAATTTAAAGTCAGCCATACTGTCAAATTTAAACGTGCATTGAATATGCAAAAAATTCTTTGTTGGTACAAATTTTTTATTTTATGATTTTGTTTTTTTTTTCTAAATTAATTTTTTGTTTTTTTTTTTTTTTTTTTTTATTCAAGAATTGAAAGACATAAAATTCTAATTTATTTGTTTTGGTAAAAATATCTCTATATACATTATTTGCTCATTCACAGTGAAGGTGACTAGCATAATTATATTCTTTAAATTTTTTTTTACTTCTTCTTCTTCTTAAAAAGCTTCTCAAGAAAACATTCCTTTTTGTCTATAATTATATTCAATAGATTTTTATCTGAACAACCGAAAAAAAAAAAAAATTATCATCAAACTTATGACTTCATAATTTTAATCATAAAGAAATATTAATTTAGGAAGTCAAACTAAATGTCAGATTATTTTAAGTATGTATCACACGACTGAATATTTATTTTGTAATCACAAAAAAAAAAAATGTATTCTTTATTTTTGCACAAAATAAATCTAAAATCATTCTTTTTTTTTTCTTTTTCCTTTTTCTTCTGGTGATTGATCAGTAACTACCGGAAAATTGTGGTAAAAATTTAAAAAAATTCATTTATAACCTTCATTGTGAATGACTTGTAAAAAAAAAATGACACGAAACGAAAAAGGTAAAAAAAAAAGAAAAATGAATTGCAATTGGCACTTTTTTTTACTAAACAATAATTGTTGATCTTTTTATTATTTTTAGTAGGTAGGTACATTAATTTACCCGTGACTTTAATAAAAAAAAAAAAACATAAACAATAAAAAAAAAAACAGAAATATTTCATTCACGTTTGTTGTGAATTTTGTTTTGTTTTTATTTTTTGTATTGTTTCTTTTCTTCTTTCTTCTTTCTTGTTTTCTTTCTTTCATTTAATATTTAAAAAACACAAAAAAAAAAAAAAAACAACAAACACACATGTAATACACACACACACACATACCCACAAACATATATTTTTCTTAATAATATTTTAAGCATATGTATTTTTTATTTACTGTATTAAAAACGGTTCGTGGAGGAATTCGAATGCGCCAGTTATTATTCAATTCTTCTTCTTCTTCTTACATATTTTTATTTTTTTTTTCACAATAATTGAATTTATTCTGTGTTAGTTTATGACTTTATTATTATTATTATTATTATTATTATTATTATTAAATCTTCTTCATTTACATGGAAATGAAAATGTTGTTTAAGAAAAAGGAAACAAAAGGAAATGAATAAAAAAAAAAATGTTTGTATACGCATTAATGGAAATTTTTTTGGTTGATCTCTCTCTGATTGTATTAAAAAAATTTTTTTTTTTGGTTTTGTTCCTATTAAACTAAATTAAAGAATATATATACATAAGTAAAGTGTGTATGTATTAAGTAAGTAAAAAAAAAAAAAAAACAAAAACAAAACGTTAAGTTCAGTTAAGTTAACTCCTACAGAGTTTTTATTTTTTATTTTTAAAGTAAATATTTAGGTCTCTTGTATATAATAATAATTTTCCTATATATTTCTTTTAACTTTTGTGAGATTAGTATTTATAATGAATGATTGACGGTTTGTGTGTTGGTGATGATAATTGTGCTGATGTTTTTGTCCATTTATTTTGGTTCTAATAATATTTATTAATAATATAGTAAAAAACAAAAATTATGTTTCTAGTTTCTTCACTTGACTTAATTCATTGACGAAATGTCCATTGTGTACATTGCTTAGAATTTTTTATATAAAATTTATAATACTGACACAATTTAGCATCTTTAATTTAATCATTTCTATCGATAGAATTAATTGCAAAAATCTGTTAGAAAAATTAGAAAACAGTTATTCATAATTACTTTTGATTGTAATTTGACAGTGTCCTTCTTAATTATAAAAATTGTAATTTATTGTTGGCATAAAGTAAATCTGACAAATTGAAAAAAAAAAATAACTGCTTTCCTGTTTGTCGTCATACTTTTATGAACAATTGTAATTCTTAATTATATTTTAATCATTTTCTTTTTTTTCTTCTTCTTTTCTTATCATAAATTATAATCAATTAAAAATATTTTACATTAATTACTTTTTATTGTACGTATCAAATTAGATAAACTCAAAAAAAAAAAAAATAAAAATTTATAAAAGTAATTTACGTTTTTCCATGTGATTTTTTCAATGTCACAATTTTTTATTAAATTATAAATTTACGGTAATAAGTTTATTAATAAAAATGCATCATCGTTAAGTAAGTAAGTTAAAATGGTTATCACAATAAATCATCTAATTTGATAAAAGTAATTTTTTATTTATTAATAACAATAACAATTTCATTAATCTTTTAACAATAAAATTATAATTAAATTCTTTATTCTAATTATTTAATTAAATCTTATTTAAAAATTATTATCGATGATTTGACATTACATCAGATTTAAAGGTCGTTTAGAATTATTATATAAAACTTACCTACGTAGGTATAATTCGACTTAACTAAGTAGGTACCTATAATTATTTATTAAAAAGGGATCGGTAGAACCTTATAAATTATTTTGTTTACTTAATAAACACAAAAGGATGTGTAAGAGTTCTGTTGTTTTTTCTTTTTGTTTTTTAAAGGAAGAAATAAATTATTATAGAATAAAGTGATGAGAAAGATTTTCATTGGCCTTCTGTTTTTTTTTTTTTTTTGTTGAAAGAAAAACAAAAAAGAATTTATATTAGAATTTTCTTAAAACAAGAATATCAAATATT
Source organism: Pedicia rivosa (assembly GCA_963082725.1). Lineage (NCBI taxonomy): Eukaryota > Metazoa > Arthropoda > Insecta > Diptera > Pediciidae > Pedicia > Pedicia rivosa. The sequence continues at coordinate 10,591,368 of OY720153.1, read as the reverse complement.
GAAGACTTAAAAAAAAAATATTTGACAAATTTTCGTTTTTTTTTCTTACGATTTGGAATTATTAGGTCACAAGTTTATGGTTTGTGTTTTTGCATATTTATTTTTATAAATTGGTTTATACCAAGGATTTTACCCAGTTGGATAATTTATCATATTTTTTTATTTTTGCCTAAAAAATTCTTACATTCATTGAAATTTTTTAAAGAAAAAAAATGGTTAGATTGGAAATGTGTCCAGTTGGCAAAACGAAAAAAAAAACCACCGAACTCGAGATATTTTCAAATGAATATTTAAATTATTTTCGGTGTTTAAAAAAAAAAAAAGAAGTTTTCTAATAATGAAATGATTTCTGTTTTTTTTTATGTAAGAATTTTTAAAGGATGTTTTCCCTTTTAAAGAAAATGTAGCAAAAAAAGAAAATTAATAATTGAAAAATCAATATTGAGAATATTTATGTTTTTCACTGAAAAAAAATGGCGGCGATTCATCAAATAATCTATGGGTTTGTTTCAAAGAAATATCGTTAAATAATTGAAATAGCTCACACACACACACACACACACACACACACACACACACACACACACACACACACACACACACACACACACACAAACAAATAAAGTAAATTATTTTTTAATTCAATTAAAATTATTTTATAATTAATATTTTTATTTTATGCACGAATTAGACTAAATAATCATACTTACGTTTATTTTGTAATTATGTAAGTAATGTTTACTTATAATTATGGATAAACTAAATATAACTTACTTACTTAATACTTAATAAGTATATATAAAAGAAGAAAAAAAAAAGTAATGATGTTGAATGACATCGCAATATATTTTCATCATTTCTTTTTTTTTTTTTTTCCTGTTAAATTTTCTTCTTTTTCTTCTATTTCGTTCCATTTCTTTTTCATTTAATTTCTTTTTATATTTTCCTTTTCTTCTTTCATTTTATATTTTCTGAAAAGAAGAAAATAAACAAATAATTTTCTTAAAATAGATTTTTTGTATACATATTTATTTGTATGCCGTGAGCTGTGAAAGAGAGGAAAAAAAAACAACAAATAATTTTGTTATTTGGTCGTTTAATAAACAGAATCACCCACCAACTCAGTTAAAAAATTTTGTGTATTCATTCTGTTGTTGTTGTTGTTGTTCTTTAGTGAATAAGTATATTAATTTTGTGTAAATTAGTATATTTATGTTCTCCCCCATCATTAAGATGATTAAGCCTATAATGATAAGTTTATTCATTATTTTCAATCTTTTTTTTTTTTGTTTTTCTGACGATACACAATTTGAAAATAAGAAAATGATTTCTTATTTTTACTTAGATTTTTGATTTCTTTATTAAATTTTCTTTGAAATTATTGAAATTGTAAACTAATTATAACAAGTAAATATTTTTAAGTATTTATCTGAAAAACCTATGACATATTTTGGACTCATGGTTTGCCCAGTTTCACAAAACTATGAAATATTTTTCATAAGCCAAACTGTTTATTTAATTATTAAATCGTGTTGCAATTCTCTCTTTTGATCTTTCTTAAACTGTTTGCAAGTATTTTGTTTTTTGTATTACGTGATATTACTAGTTTTAATTGCATAAGTACAAATTCTGATTGGATTCTATTCAATTATGAGTCATAAATTCCTGTATAACTTCAATGACCTTGGCAGTGAGTCAATTCACCACACTAAATTACATGCAATATAATAATAAAATTCAAATACATATAAACAATAAGTGCACCACATCTAAAATGTTGTTGTTAAAAAAAAATTGTTGTACGCACATAATAAATAAGTAAAGTAATCATAAAATTAAATAAATATTTTTCTAATGTTAAAATTGTACTGTTTAGAAATATTACGATTTAATTGAGTTTTGTATGAGAAACAAAAAACAAAAAAAAAAAACAATAAAAAATAAAAATTGATTGAACTTCCTGACGGATGAATTAATATATTTGTGTTTTTTTTTTGTTCATCTCTTTCTCTCTCTTTCTCTCTGACTCTCTCTTTCTCTCTTGAAATAAAACCATATAAATTGTATACGGCTTCGATTTTAAATGTTTCTTCTATATAATAATGAGATTTATAAATGAAGAAGAAAATAAATATAATAAAATAAAAGTAGATCAATAAAACTGTTTCTTGTTATAACATTATTTAAATTTGATAAATAAACTTTCCTCTTTCACTCATATTTATTTATTTTTATTATTTTTTTTATTATTTTTTTTTGCTTCTTTCATTAAAATTACAATTCAATTTATTAAGGTTAAATACGGACTATCGATTTTCATATTATATTTTAGCCCTTTCAAAATGTTGCACTTTCCGCTAAAATAAAAACTGTAAAAAAATAAATAAATAGATTGTGGACCAAAAATCTCATCAAGAGAATACTTTACGTTACTTTCTTGTGTGAACTTGAATTTAATTTTTAAAATGGAAAATTGTGAAATTTATAAACAATCAACAATCTGTTAGTAATTACTGACTTTGAAATAAATAAAAAAAAAAAAAAAATCAATTTAAATTTAAAATGAAATGATTGAATCATTCCCGTATACCGTCCGTCTCACACCCAACAAAACAACAATAAAATATTCTTTTAACGTGATTATTATAAATTACAATTCAATTTCATGGGTATGATTGATACTGTTATCGCACTTTACCTTTATTTTTGTAGCAAAAAAAAACAATAAAATAATGTTTTCTCTGAAGCGCACGTTCATACCAAGGACAAACACAATAATGCATACATAATTACTTAATGCGTTTATAAAGTTTTGTTTTTTTGTTTATATTTATTTATGGGCCACGCGATATATGTATAAGTAATTACATTTCTACATTTTATGACGTTAAATAAACTACGCTAAAATATTGTGTAGTATGTAAAAAAATGGTGAGGATTCTACATTTGAGGCAAGCACAATATAATTTATAATAATAAAAAAATTAAATGCAAAGGTCATACGTTAAACCATTTTAATGGTTTTAAAACTTTTATTTGTTTATATGGGGAAATTTTTTTGGTTTGACTTGTCAAATATAAATATTTTCTAAAAATTATGCAATCGTGATGAAAATATCTGAAATGAATATAATTTTTTATTTAATTTAATTTCTGTTTCATAAATATTTTCTTTTTCTTTTTGATTTTTTTTTTTTTACAAAATTTTGATTTAAAAATCTTTTAAACCTTTTTTGAATTGAAAATCAAATTTATATATGGAATTAGAGAGTTTAAATTTTCAATGAAAAGATTTCTAATCTGAAGGGTGAATTTTCTAAGGCCTCAATAGATTTCAATTAATGAACATCTTTCATTCTACAGCAACAAAAAGAAATAATGTTATTTTTTAATCATGTTGATTATGACAACTCCCATTCTTCTAAATTTGATTAAATATTTAAATTTGCTTTGTTTGAAAATGGGGGGACTTTTCTTTAATCTCTTGATGAGTCAATTAAATTCTTAATTCTTATTCTTATTATTAAGTTAATTAGATGCTATGAAACAAAAATAACTAAATCGATTCAATAATCAAAATGAGAGAAGAGAGAAAAATTGTGTGTCATTGCACGTCGGCGCCAATAAACAACACCTCTAACTGTGTTTAAAAATTTATTAAAAGATCGTGATGTGCGTGGATGTAATCAATGTCTTTATTTACTTACTTACTTATACTTTATGTTGGTTTTTTTTCGTTTGTTCCTCTGATCCAACACTTTTTATTATAATTTCTTTTATTTTCAATTTAACATTACTTAGGTACCTACTATATAAATTTTATTTATAAGAAAGGAAAGAGGACGTCACGTTATAATGTTATATATGTCTTCTTTTATATTCATATGATTACCATGACAATTGAAAAGTCACGCACCCTGATCATCAATATTTATAAAAAAAAAATATTTCTTTTACATTTTATTTAAAAAGTTGACAATTATTTTTAATTAAATTTTAATTTTTAATTACTTTCCATTTCCTTCTTTATTTTCGAATGACAAGTAGGCAATCCATTAAATTTAAAATTTTAAACTTTTCTGTTGATTGACTTTAGTTGTTTTTTTTTTTTTGTTTTTTTTTTTTTTTTGTTTTTTTGTTTTTCTTCTTTTGATTCAAATAAAATTTTGGTTGGAAATTCTAGGCGTGACAACCCCTTTTCTCGTTCCCATAAATACTGTGTGTGTGTGTGTGAATGGTGTGTATAAATTTTTTTATAATAAATTTGATTTTAATAATTTATGATTAGAATGCGAGTGAAACAAAAAAAATTTTACAATTTTATTACCGTAAATAATTTAATTCGTCTCGTATTTTCAATTACAATTGATTCGGAATAAAACTAAAAAAAAAAAAAACTACTTTATTGAATCTGTGTGGTGTATTTGATAATCCGTACAGTATATTGGCTATTTCGAAATTTCAATCAATATTTTTAATCCAAATAAATAGGTTATTTGAATTTATATGTTTGGGTTTTTTTTTTCTAGTCCGGATTAACACATACATAACTTTATACCTAAACATAAAGAGCTTTGGTTTAGAAAGAAATAAAAATTGGAGAGAAATATTAAATTTTTGTAACAATTTTATTAATGGAAGTACTTTGATTAAATGCCCTTCTTTTTTCTTTTTTTTTTTTTGAAACCGACAATTTAATACGATCCATTTAGACTTTAGAGAATATGATACGATAAACAATTTAAGTTGTTTCATTTCTTTCATATTTTTTTTTTCTTCTATTAAATATCTTTTTATATAATTTTTAATAATCTGTTTTTAAATGGTTTCATATATATTAGATTAAGTGAAATTTTTATTTATTACAAAAGTAAAATAAGAAATAAGAAGAAAAAAAAAACTCTAGACGCACACACACACACACAGTATGTTTCTTGAAAGAAAAACGAGAACAGAAAATAATAAAAAAAAAAATGTATACATAAAATTGATCGCGATTAAGTACATTGAAATAAATCTTTTTTTTTTTACAAAAATTAGACAATTACTTTGAATTTTGTTCTACATTTTCTACTGTTGTAAACTTTCTTCTATTGATATATTTTATGCAGTCGTTAATTATATACGTCCAATTTTGTGACCTTTTACCTTTATAATCTAATACATTATTTTTCTTTGTTGTTTTCTTCTGGAAAATAAGAAAACTTAAAATGAAAGACTTTAAAGAAAATGAAGAAAACCAAAAATAATATTAAAATTCTGACATTTTAGAATTTAGAAGGATCAAATCAATCGATCTATATTTTGCCTTCTTCGTATTTGGTATTCTGTTCTGTTTTTTTTTTTTTTTTCTGAAAAAGAATCACGTAAATTACTTAAACCTTAATCAAAATTCTCTCGAAACCGAACAACATTATATTTCTTGATCAATAAAAACTGTAATAAACTTCTTCAATCTAAAATCTATGTATAAGCTTTTATACACTAATCAATCATTACCAATTTGTTTCATAAAATATCCTTCTTCAAACTTTTAAAAGGTGCAATAAAAAGTAAAAGAAATCAAAAATTATAATTTTCATGTTATGCCTTGAAAAGGGGTTTACCACATTTCCACAGAAATTTACAGAAAAATATTTCTTCTGACACATACACATATAGGTGAAATAATGTAATAACTAATTATAATTACATCATTCCATTATTTATAAAAGCTTCAAAATAAATTAACTAATATAGAAAATTATTATGTATGCATTTGAGACATTTCATTTTTGATCGTAACTCAAAATACAGAAAAAATAAAGAAGAAGAAGACAGATTAATATTTTCAAAAGATTTTCTCATATGAAATTTAAGCAATAACCACGAAAATTATTTTCATTGTTTTTCCCTTGCAAAAAAAAAAAAAAAAGAAGAAATTTTCCAACTGCACACGTTTTTTTTTCTGTATTTGTTTTTATTTTTTTCCGGTTTTTTCTTCTTTTTTTTTAATAAATAAAAAATATTTTTTTGATTAAATTTATTGACAGTTTTTCCATTGATCATATTTAAATTAAAGTAAATTATGACTAAGATATAAATTTGCATATACCCATTGGTTAAGCTAGGACAAGGTTTTTATTTTTGTTTTTGTTAAAAAGAAAAAAAAAAACAATAAAGAATTTATGACAATTTATTAAATTTGTGACTTGTGTTTAATGCAAGAGAGGTAATACTTAATGTACTTAATGTAACGACGTACAAGTAATAATAAAATGGTTTTTGTCTTGACTTAAATATTAGTTGCAATAACAATGATGAAAAAAAAAAAGTCGTAATAATCATAATAATAAAAAAAAAAGTACTTTAATAATTTTTTTTTCTCTCTCGATATTTTTTTTTTTTTTATCAAAAATAAAAATCTTTATATTTTTTTTTTTTTGAAAATTATCCGCAAATTATTTCTGTTTTTCTTTCGTTTTTGTTTTTGTTTTTGTTTTTGTGTTTTTTTTTTTTCTTATTATTTACTTTTAAGACGTTGACTGATTTTTATATTGAAACAATTGACATTGGAAATCTTATAATAAAAGTATATTTATTATTATTATTATTTAAAGAATTTTTGCAGGAGTGTTTTACTTCTTATTTTTTTTTTTTTTTGTTAATATTTATTGTTGAACAACATAAAAAAAAATTAATGTCCCTGACAGAATTACTTATTTCTATAATCAAAATATCCGCCCAAAAATGTGACCTTCCGTTAAAAGTTTTTTTGTTTTTGAATGAAAACAAACAACAAATAATAATAACAACAACAATAACAAAAATGTAGAAATAAAATACCAAAAAAAAAAAAAATTAAATTTAAAACTTTCTTTAAAAAATGTGTAAAAAAAACAAAAATACAAAGAAGAAGACAAATTAAATTTGTTTTATTCATGAATGAAAGAGAGAAGAGACAAAAAAAAAAAAAGTTACAGCGGCCGTCCGTGAACTTAGTTGTGATTCGATGAAAATAAATAAGCGCGTAAAATTATTGTTTCAAATAAAACCAAAATACAAAAACAAAACACAAAATGATTTTTCTTTTATTATTAAATTATTTGTTTTTGTTTGTTTGTTTTGATTAATTTGTTTTTTTATTATTTTAAATTCTGATGTTAATAAATGGCCAGCCAATTAATTAAATTAAATTAAATTAAAGTTTGTTGTTTGGATTTTATTTCCTTTACAGTTGGTACAAACAAAAAAATTGTGTCTGATTTCTGTGATTTAACTTTATATTAATAAAAAAAAAATACGCAAAAGAAAAACAAAAAAAAAATTTAAAATGAACTTTTTTTATAAAAGGGAAATTTAATTAAATTTTTCTTTTACAAAACATTTTAGATTAATTAATAAGTTAAGTTGATGGTAGATGGTACAGAGTAGTTTTTTATATTGGCAAATAAAAACACAAATACAAAAAAGTATAGTAATTGACATTCCATATAGTCTTTTATTTTTATTGTTATTTGTTAACAAAATTAGGGTGAAAAATAACGACGGATGTTTGACTAAATTTTTATATGAAAATTCTAAATGGAACAGTATTTTTTTTTCTATTTACTTAATAAAAATTTTATCATGACTTTTTTTTCACTCTGTTGCTGTTTTATTTACTTACTTTTTATTTTTTATTGGCTTACCTTTGCTTAGTTTTTTCTTTTATAATTATTACTTTTTTTTTTTTTTTGTTTCTCTTTTATTAAATTCTCTCGCATAAAAACAGAATTCAAACTTAAAATAAATCTCTGTCTCATATTTTGTTGTTTTTGTTTATTTTAATTAATTGTATTATATTGTTGTTAACTGACCGTTTTTTTAGACACACACACACACACAAACACATACACGCACACTGACAGATGCACGCACACACAACACAGAAATAATTTAATTTTATGTTGTATTTGGAACCACAAAAGTCTGAGTTTTTTCTTCTTAGTTGGATAGAAAAAAGAAATGGAAAATATTTAAAGAAATTGTTGGTAGTAGAAAATTCACACTACACTACAATAAAATAGACAGTCAAAAACAGACTGGTTGACACACACACACATAAAATATTTTTTATTGTTTTTATGAAGAGAAAAACAGATGACAGATAAAATATCTACACATACACTTACACATGGATTCAAAAATGTATAAATAAAAAATAAAAAAAATAACAACACAAGAAAAAGAAAATTATAATTTCTTTTCATTACTGATGCAGAGCAAATTCTTTGAATATTTTAAAAAATAAAAAATAAACATAACAAGAAAGATTATAAAAATCAGAAATAATTTTTTTGTTGTTTACACTGACTAATATTGTCGTTTGCCTAACATATGTCTATATGCATGTGTGTGTGTGTTAATATTGTATGTGAGGTGTGTTGACTATTGTAAAAGTATAATAAAAATATTGAAAGAAAACACGACATTAAATCATATCACACTTTTACCTGAAAGTCTTTAAAAAAAAAAATGTATATATACAAAATAAAAGTAAAAAAAGAAATACATAAGAAAACACAACAACATGACTTTTGTAATAATGTGTGTAATTGTAGTGTTAAGCGTATATGAAGAAAAATAACATATGAGTTAATAAAAAAAAATAGAAAGAAAGAAAGAAAGTGAGCTAATAAAAGACGTCATCAATTTATGATATGCTATGAAAATGAACAACAACACAATTTTCATTTAAGTTTTAAGTCACTAGTGCGTATTAAAAAAAAAATGTAACAAAACAAGAAAGAAGAAGAAAATTATTTAATCATTTTTCTTTTCTTTTTTTTTTTTGAAAATATTTGCTCATTTCACATTAGTCAACAATTACTTAAAAATACTTTTTAAAGAATATATAAAAATACATTATTTTATTTTGTTTTCAGGTGACACATAGAACAACTGGTCAAGTAATGGTACTTAAAATGAATCAATTACGTTCAAATCGTCCAAATATGTTACGTGAAGTGCAGCTACTCAATAAATTATCACATCCTAACATTTTAAGGTCAGTTTTTTATTTGGATTTATAATTTGTTTTTGTTTTTTTTTTTTTTGCTTTTCTTCTTGTTATACTTTTGAGAAACTTTTTATTAAAAAAAAAGAAGCTTATTCTTTTCTTTTCATTCTTTTATACATCTGCCTTTCTTTCTCTTTCTCTTTCGACAACAAATTTTCACATGCGAATTGGTTGTTTTATATGATTTTCAGTGCGTTTCATATTGATTGCATATACAACAATAATAATAACAACAGCAAGAAACATACCAACAAAGCAACAACAAATCTCTTCTTACAATTAAATTTATTACTTCCACCTAAAGATTGTGTTTTTTTTTGTTTATGTTTTTTTTTTTAGGTATCATCTTGATGGAGTTTTTCATCTTGAGAAATTTTCTTTAAGAAATCTTAAAGTTTTAATGAAACAATATGGTCGAATATTCTGCTTCGGTCTTGTTTTTTCTTCTTTTTTTTTGGGTGGCTTCAATAAAATATAAATCATCAACAAATGAATATCATTTTTTTTCTTTCATTCTTATTATTGATTATTATTGAAAAAGAAAATAATGTAGTTTGCTTTCATAAAAGCAACAAATGAGAAATAACAACAACAAAATACAAAAAGAAGAAGTTATAATTGGACAGGTAAATCATAAATCTGACCTCTATAAGCATAAGCCAATTTTTTTTTTGTTTTTTTTTTCTGTTTTTTCTGTTTTCGTTTTTATTTTTATTTTTATATTTTTTTTTTTTTTAGTTTTTGGGAAAAATCGTAAAAATCCACACTTTCATTGTGTGTGTCTGTGTTTTTTTTTTCTTTTCGTTTCCATTTTTTAAACTTTTAATTATCTTTACAATAAGAAAAAAAAAAACTTATAGAAATAAAATAGAATTTAATTATCCAGATGCAGATCATTAATGGTAATCATAAATGACAAAAAGCAGAAAAGCAAAAAAAAAAAAAAATAAAAGAAAAGAAAAGAAACAAAAGAACGAGCTACAAATAAAATTTTAATAAATCCAGACTTTAAACACGCAAATAAGTATAAATTTTAATTAAATTGTAATTTTATATATACAAACAATGCCGACGGTGACAATTATGAAGTAAATCAAGTTTATATTTAATTTAATTTAATCTTTTTTTAATTGTATTTTCTAATTGTTATTGTTTTTTTTTTATTTATTTAATTATTTATTGACAAAGAGTCAATCGTAAATGTTATATGGAGAATCAAAGTCAATATAACGAGCCGTAAAGGGTTAATCAAATTAATTTAGAACAAAAAAATTCATAACTTGTGTTTATAAGAATTTCATTTGATTGAAAATCAAGAGACTTATGCACATGATTGCATTTTACTTCTTTTATTAATGGACTTGAATAGATTTCAATTACGACAAATTGACTGAGACATTTGCATTTATTCATATTTTTTTATATGATTGAACATTTATTTTGGCTCTGGGTGATTGTTTATTTGTTTGATCCATAAGAAAAAAAAAAAGGTAATATCTGGAGACTTGTTAGAAGTTTTGCGCCGTCTTTTATAAATTCTTTTGGGAATTTCCTAAACAAAAAAAAAATTCTTTTAAGTTAATTTTAAATTGTGATTTACCCACATATAAGTGAAATAATTTTTTTCACAATAAAGAATCATGCGATGAATGACGTCTTTATTTTTTTTTTGTTTGTGGTTTTTATTAATTTTCACTTTTATGTACACTTGAAAATATTGTATTGCATTCTGTGTTTTTTTTTTTTTTGCATAGACAAAATTTAACACTGGAATCTGTTGTTTATTATTTGCTCAATTTTTTTTTGTTTACCTTATTTTTTTTTTTACCTTGCAATCTCAATCGCAACAAATATTGAATTAATAATAAAAATATTTATCGGTAAGTTTTTACTCTCTACATTTTTTTTCTTCAATTTTTTCATTTTTATAAAAAAAATTTACTTTGTAACAAATAAACAAAAAAAAAAAAAAATGCTTACAAAGAAAAAGAAAAACAAAACAACTAACAACAATTATAATTGTGTGTTAATTTAATCTCTCATTCATTTAATAAATAATAAAACAAAAAAAATGAAATAAATAAAATTAAAAAAAAAAAAAAAAAAAGTTTTAAGTCTTAAAGGTAAAAAGTAAAAAAGTAAAAAAAGTAAAATGAAATAAAAATAAAAAAAAATTTCTAAAATTTGATTGAAATTGCGTTACGTTACGCTAATCTTGAATAAGTAATTATAACTATAAGTATATTTTATTTATTTATTTATTATAAAAGAATTGTTCCAAAGTCAGAAGAACAAGATTGTTAATTTTTTTTTTTCAGTTTTTCCTTCGTTCATTTATTTTAGTTTTAAGACTTTTTTAAGACTTAAAAAGACAACAACAACAACAACAAAATAGTTTGCATTTTTAAACGTGAGAAATAAATGTATAAAATTTTCCTTTTTTTTTCTTCTTTTTTTCTTATTTTTCAAAGACAAGAATAAAGAACACACAATTTATTTATTTATTTAAGTTTTATGTTTTCTATATTTTTTTTTTGTTCTCGTGTTATTGAGGATGAACAAATGATTGACTATTAATAAATTGATTGATTGATTGCCACAGTTATACATTGTATTTTTATATTCCTTAGAATATCAACCAAATTCAATCAATAATTATCTTCTTTTACTTAAGTAAATATACTTAAAAGTTACTCTTAAGTTGATTTCTTTCTTGCACTCTTAAATTTATTTCTTCTTCTTTTTCATTCTTATTTTTTTTTTGATTCAATTTATATTTGAAGTATGCGTTTTTTTTTTGTTTCTGATTTAATATTCATGAAATTCATCTTCTAAAAAAGAAACATCAAAGAAATTTAAGTGAAGACAAAAAAAAAAAGAATTATATCTAAGTCATTGTGTGACGTCACGTCATGTGAAAAAAAAACATAAGAATGAGCTCAAGTATATTTATTGTTTATTACGAACCACCCGTCACATCATTTTCTTATTAAGTTTTTTTTGTTGTTGTTGTTGTATTTTTCTTTGTAGTCCATCCGTACTTGACTAATCAATACCGTATGTACTTCGATTTACTTTTGGATAATGATAAATTATGACAATCTTTATTAAAATCTTTTTCTAATAAAATTCCCAATTTTTTACTTTTTTTTTGCTTTTTAATTCAAATATTTTACTGATAAAAATGTAATTAATTTATTTATTTTAAAAATGTTGGAAACATAAATTACGTTCCAATAAATTAAATTTGTATTGGACTGACTGCCCTCAATTTATAAATCAGAAAAAAAAAATTATTATTATTATAGAGCTGAAGAAGAAGAAGAAGAAAATAATGAAATTTTTAATTTTTTTGTATTTGGTGAAATTAAAAAAGAAAAGTAAAGAATAATACTGACAAGTGCGACATCATCTTATCCTCAAGTATTTTTATTTAACTAATTGACTGTAAGTGATTTAACGCAATATAAAAAAAAAATGAAATAAAAATAAAAAATATCACCAATCGACATTATTACGTTTTGACGTTACGTCTTGTCTTAACCCTAAATGGTATTTTTTTTTTGTTCTTTTTCTTTTTTTTTTTATTTACACTTTTTTTTTTTTTTTTCTTTTTCAATTTTCTTCTTTTTTTTCTTTTTTTACTTGACCCAAATCATAAAATCCATATTAATATTTCTGTTTTTAATGATTATTCTTTATGTGTGTCTCTCTGTGTGTGTGTGTGTATGATGTTTTATTTTTTTGACTGGATGAATAATAATAATTAATAATAATTGTAACGATGATGATGATTTTTTTTTGTTTTAATGAAATCTGAAATCTGTCTGTGTCTCTGATCTCTGTGGAGTTTAAATAAATTTTTTTGCTATTTTTAATTTTTTTTTTTGTATAAAAAAAAGCATTTTTTTTTTATTTCAATCAAAAAATTATAAATATTAATTTTTTTTTTTAAATGAAAAGTAGGATTGTAGATGATGGTTAATCTAATTATTTATGTTGTTGTGTTTGTTTAAAAATTGTTCAAAAAAAAAAACAGAAAAAAAACAAATTAGTTCATTCTTTTTATATTTATTTATTTTTGTGAGAATTCTGTTTTTTTTTTTTTTTTACTTTATTTAATCAGCCTGGTCCTTTGATAATTGGAATTTTCTAGGAATCTATTCGAACCTTTTCTTTTTTTTGTTGTTGTTGTCTAAAAGATTCAAGATAAATTTACGAGAGGGGAATACTGAGTTTAATGGAATTTTGCTATAAAAAACAAAAAAAAAAAAAGGGAAGAAATTTAAGTAGAAACTTAGGGAATATTGTAAAAGTACTTTTGGGTGTTGTTATTTTTTTTTTTTATAAAACGATTTGCGATGACAATCAATACAGGAAACTTACAAACTTTTTGTATTGTTATACTTACAATAATCTTCAATGTTGATGCTTTTTTAACGAGTTATATTTTTGTTATTTAATTCAATTTGAATGAATTTGTTTTAAAATTTGATTTGTAAACAATTGTTTTTTTTTTTTTGCATAAATATTTAATTTATTTTAAAATATAATTTTTATCATAAATTTTGTTTATTTGGAAATTATCAATAATTTTGTATTTTATGTTAAAAGAAATCAATCTGTTTCTATTCTATAAATAAATAATTAATCTTCTTGATTAAAATAACAACAACAACTAACCAACAAACCAACAACAACTAAGAACAAATATTTATTAATAAATAAATAACTTACATACTTTAAACAAATAAATTCGCAAAAATTTATGAACCTTTTTTGAATAGGATTTATTGAATTTCTTAAAATAGATTTGATTTGAATTTTTCTTGTAAGAAAATAAGAAAAATTCAAATAAATAATAAATAAAAAAAAAACAATTTGGCAATACAAATTGTTGGAGTTTCACGAATATTTTAACAAGCTAGTTAAATTATTTGATCATCTCCTTTTTATATATTTTTTCTGTCTGAATCCAAAAAAAAAAAGATAAAACTTTCATGGGATCCAGCATTTGGTTTTGAAACTTTACTGACCCCGCCCGATGTACCAATCGTAACTGTTTACTTTTATTTTTTATTTTAATTTTATATTTACAGAAAATTTATTTATTATTATATTTTCTTTTTATTTCTTAAGATTTTTGCCACACTCTTTAAGATGATGATTTTGATGATTAAACATCAAAGAAACTATACTATGCAATTTTTTTTTTATTTATTTATTTGTTGATGTGTTTATTCTTATTTTCTGTCTTTTCTTCTTCTTCTTCTTCTTCTTCTTCTTCTTCTTTTTTTATTTTTGCTATGGTCATGAATTATATTATGTTATTCTGTTCCGTTATAAATTTGTAGAAAACAGAATAAACATAGAGAGAGAGAGAGAGAGAGAGAGAAAGAGTGAGCAATAAAAATTGAGGTCTGTCATTATTATAAAATGTAAATCAAGAAAAAATTATGTCTTTTTCACTAACTTTATCTAATTCGAAAATGTTTTATAAGAAAAAAAAATTCTAACTGTTTTATTTTTGTAACACTTGAATAATTGACACCTGCCATTTTTTTTTTATAAAAATTCTATAAAATTTCATAATTTATCTTCATTTTCGTTTTTTTGCTTTTAATCTTTCTCCATTTTTATTCAAGAAATTAAATTAATTAATGTTTTTATTTTTATTCATAAAAAGTGCACAATAAAATATTGTAATCTATCGGGGAAATTAAAGTTTATTTTACACTTTACATTATTTTCATCAAATAATAACATTTCCCGATTCCTTTTTTTCTCACACAATAATCCGTATTTTGTACAAAAGAAAAGTGCGTTTTTTTTTTGTTGTTTCTACCAAAAGTACGATAAACGATTTTCATTTATTTTCCTCAATTTTAAATGAAATTCTCTTTTCATCTTTTTCTCTTTTTCATCTTTTACATTTTTATTGAAGGGGAGGAAATAACCCTATTTAGTTCATTTTCTCTCTCTTTTACTCTTACTGTTGTTTTTTTTTTTTTTTGCATAAAAAAATATTCCATCAATAATAAATATTGGTAAAATATTTCAAAAATTGATGAGCATCCATTGATAATTGTGATTAATGAATTAGTTTTCTCGATACTTTTCGTGTACATTTATAAATAAAAGTAAAAATTTATAAATCACGTTACTGGTATCTTTATTTTTGTTGTTATGATTTTTTAACGTTATTATTTTTGACGTAATCACACATAAAATGTGTCAATAGTATTATTATTATCAGAACTGACTCATAAATAAATAAATCTTTAAATAAGAAAATTTCTCTTAAAGTATTTAAAAAAAAAAAAGAGGGGGGGGGGATATGTTTGTAATTTTTTAATCCACTTTATTTATCTCTTCTTTTTTTTTTTCTTCTTCCTTTTTTTTTTCTTCTTCTTCACCTCTCCATTCATATTTATATAATCAAACGAAAGATGACAGTAGAATTTAAATGAATTTTTACTTTATTTTTTGTTAAAAAACAAAAAATACGCAGATTATTTAAAAAAAAAAAAAAAATGAATAAGAAAGAAAAAAAAAGAAGCATCATTTTAAAAGAAATAAGCAGATTAGAGACTTGTTTAACTTGAATATTTTTTTGGCAAACCGTATTGTTAGTCGCTTTTTTTTCTGTATTTTGTATTTTGTATTTTATTACGACGGGCGATCCAAAGAAAAAAAAAAAAATAGAAAGAAAGAAAAAGAAAAAAAAAAAAGAACCGTTTCAAGGTCGTTTGGTTTATATTAAAAAAAAAAAAAAAACAAAATAACAAAAACAAAAATTTTGTTATCAAAGAAAAAATGTTACGACATTTTATTTTGTGTTTTTTTTTCTCGTTATTCTTGTTGCTATTGTTGCTGTTGTTGTTCTTTTAGAGATGTTTATTTTTTGACTATCTTTGACAGGTTTCTTGTTTACTTTGTCATTTTAATGCAAATCAAATAACAACAAAACAAAAAAAATACTGTCAATACATACACACACAAACGCACGCATGTCACAAAGGAAGACACACACATACACAAATATTGTAACTAAAAATATAAAAGATGACATATCTTAACTTAACACTTTTGTTTTTCTTCCTTTAAAACTTTTCCACTTATCCAATTTTGATAATACAACACAAAAAATGTATAAAAATACTTAAAACAAAATCTTTTGATTTTAATTATAATTTTTCTTAAAGAAAACAACAACAATAACAAATATTTTTATTGACAAAATTTATTTCACCAGAGAAAAATGTGAAACTAATCCATTAATCATTAATAAATATAAATTCGTTTGTCATTTGAACTGTATAAATTTGTAGTATAAATTGCATCTGTATTTATTTATTCAATATTCAAAAGATAAATAAAAATTTGGAATTTTTCATGGAAAAAATATTTAAGTTAAACCCGAAAATGTTGAGTTACAAAAATATTCAAATTATTTAGGAATTTTTTTTTGTGTTTGTTTTTATTTTAATTTCTGTTCATTTATTTTTAGACATTTTTTTTTTCTACTAAATAATTAAAATAAAGAAATGAACTCATCGCGACACCTGAAATTCTGTCAATGGACTTTGTCCTGTTTATAATAATTTTCTTAAATGGTTTTTTTTTTTATAAGAGTTTTTTATTTATTATTTAAGAAAGAAGATTGCGGAATATGTGTAGTTTAAACCCAAAAAAAAAAAAAGTTTTAATCTTAATGACAATAAAATTTTTTTCTAAATAATCGGTGACGAATACTGAGTGTCGTTCACTTGTACTTGTGATTTCATGTGAAATTTACAAGGAAAATTGGTTTTGATTCATATTCTGGGTCTTACAGTAATTTTGGGTAGATTGATCCTACCAACTGAGTCAAGCTACATATTTCTATCGTTTTTTTCAGAGAAACCGTCTTCAAAAATGAAAATATTAAATAATATTTATTTGAATTCTCATTACAATAATTAAATCCATGTCCTACAATGATCCTTACAGTTAATCCAGTGACAACACGTTAATAAACAATAATTTGTCTTAAATTTTAAAATACTTTTTAATTTATTTCGGTTTTGTTTAAAGTCATTTTATTCTATTTAATTTAATTTTTACTACTCGTACTTGTACTTGTACTTGTACTTGTTTTAAATTTTTAAATATTTGTTAATAATAAAAATAAATATTATCTTGAAGAATGTTAAAATGTACAAATTAATTAAAAAAAATATGATATAATTTATGACTTTAACCCATTTCAATTTTAAATAATAAGGTGTGTGTGTGTCTACAACATCTAACTAATTTTTGTTTTTTAATCTTCATTAATTCTAGTTAAAATTTGTGTTAATTATTATTTGTTATCAAATTACCTTTTTTTACCCCCTCATTTAAATAATTAGCACTAAAGCATTTTGTTACAACAAAAAAAAAAGTTTTACCACTTAACTCATTTAAATTTTAAACTAAGCCAAATCTAAGATGCTTCTGATATTAAAGATGAGAGGATGAAAAAAAATGTTCCACGAACCAGATGAAGATTAAAGTAAAAACGTAACTTGAAGCAAAAACTTAAATTTTAAATATCAACAAAACAGAAAAAAAAAACTTGAATGAAACTAGGATTTAAAGGCGGAATTGTTGTTATGACTTATGAATTATGATTTATTATTTATACGATTCTCATAAATTGTTTACTGTAATTTTTCCGAAAGTGGATGACCAAAGTAAATATTCTAAATATTTTTAAATAAAACAATAAATAATCTAATCTATTTTTAAACCGGAAAGCAAAATCATAAGATTCTGATAAGAATATAATTTACAACAGAGTTCAAGGTGCAAATGTTACATAATGAATAATACACAAATATTTTTTTTACTTTTACTTATCTGTCATCATTCAAAACAAAAAAAAAAAACAAACACTTAAAACAAAATCGAGAAGAAAACAATTAAATTCTGTTTAATATTTTATTTTCCCAATTCAATACTGTAATATCCCAATATAGATCCCCTCACGTTGGTTATGGGTTTAAATAATAAGAATAGAAAAAAAATAAATACGAATAACAAAAAAAACTGAAAAATGAACAACAAAAATATAACGAATCAATATTGACGAAAAAAAAAAAACAGCAAACACAATTCCACTTATAGATTTGAGAAGTAAAGACAAAAACAACAAGAATATCTGTGTCACTGTTATTCTTTTTTTTTTATTCTTTTTCTTCATCATCATTAAAATTATTAATAAAAAAAATAAATAATAATAATAAAAAGATAACAAAAATTTTTTAATTTCTATGAACAAAAAATTCTAAAGGTCAACACAAAAAAGTAAAAAGCAAAAAAGCATAAAGTAAAAAAAAAAAAAAAAAAAAATGTCAGAAAATATAAACAGAATAATATCGAATCAATTTTTCCCTTGGAATAATTTCCTTGACTTTCATTTAAGAAAAAAAGAACAAAATAAATTAAATTACAATAACTAATAATAATAATAATTGAATATCAACAATAACAATAAAAATAAAAACAACAGCAACAACAGCAGCAACAACAACCACAACATTAAATAGAGGAAGGAAAAAAACCATATCTTTGCATTTTATGATAATAACAAATAAAATTATATTTAAACAAGAAAAATATCATTTCTCCTTCATCTTATTCTTCTTGCTGCTACTTCAATTATTATTATTATGATTATTATTACTCTGTTTGTGTTGTTGTTGTTGTTATTATTATTTGTGTTGTTATCGTTACTGTTGTTGTTCTTGTTGTTGTTGTTGTTGTTTATTATATCTACTCTTCTCTTCCGGAATAAAAAAAAAAAAAAAAGAGGAAAAGAAAAGTAATGTAAACGCCAACGTACATGTGTTTGCGTGTGTGTGTGTGTATGTTTATGTGGTGTTTTGTTGATAAATAGTAATTGATAAAAAAAATATAATTTCAAAAAAAAAAAGAAGAAGAAGAAGCAGAGCAAAGGAAACGAAATAGAAAATTATTTAATACGTGATAAAAATGTGACTTAATTTAATTTTACTGATTTAAAATTGTTGATTTTGATTTGTCTCTGTTTGCATTTTTCATTTTTAGTTTTCTTTTCTGTTTTTTTTTTTCTTTGTAATTTTTTTTGGCAACAACGAATAAATGATAAATGAATTTTAAGTTGATTTCAATTAGATAGAAATCTTTTTGATGATTTTACTATTTAGAAAACTAAAATTTACAATTGCAGTACAATGTAAAATACAAAAAAATATATTATTATTATTTACAACAACAACAATATGTAATTACCTAATTAATTATTCATAGACGTCATTTCATATAAATCAGATAAAAATTTAAATGATGTAAATTTGTTTTTTTTTTTTTTGTTTTTATCTATTGACTTTCATATAATTTACGTTTTAATTTTATTTTTTTTTCTTTACATTTAGTAAGACATTCTTTAGGTTTATTTTCATATATTCAAATATATTGTCTCTAACATTCGTCTCTTTTATATTGGTAATTTATAATTTGTTATAATTTAAAACAATTAGATAAGATATAAATATCTCTCTCTCTCTGTGTGTAAGACATGAATCCGAAAGCACAACTTCATAATAAAAATTGTTAAATGCAATTTTATTCAACCATCCGATTCAATTGGATAAAAGAAAACAAAAAAAAAAACGATTTCACTTTCATTCAAATATCTGTAATTGAATTGTATTTTCTTCTTCAATGTTTTTGTATCGTCTTCTTCTTCTTCTTCTTCCCTCTTTATGTATATGAAGCAAAATTAAATCAAAATACATAAGTTTTTATAAGCAAAAAAAAAAAAGGTAAGAAAGGAAAAGTACTTCTTTTATTTTTTTAAACCATTTATTAGTTAACGTCTGTGAATAGATTTCTGTGTATATTCAATGTGCGTGCATATGAAAATTTTTGCACATCAATTGCACAGATAAACAAAAAAATAAAAAAAAATAGACATTAGAGAAAGATAATGAAGTGAGGTCAAGAACATTTACAATTCACTTTCATTTATTTTCTTCTTCTTCTTCTTCTTCTTCATTATTTAAAAAAAAAATTAATTTGTTTTTTTTTTTTTTTGCTATTTTTCATATTAATTGAATCATTTTCTAAGGTAAAAAGAAAGAAAAACATTAAAACAAAAATCATATTTTTAATAATGATGAAAGTTTTTTTTTTTTTCAGATTTTTTCCTCTTCTTTTTGTCTCTTTTTCTTTCTTTCTCTCTCCTTTTCTTTCTTTGATTAATTGAACTATAAAAATATCTGACATTAGAATGTTTTTGTTGTTGTTGATGTTTCTGTTTCTTCTTCTTCTTTTTTTCTGTTTTTTTTTTAAAGGTCGTTGTTGTGATTTCAATTACGAATAATTTTTTTTCTTTACACTTTTTTTAAGTTGTTTCTTGTTGTTATTATTATTATTATTTTTTTTCTCAAAGATTTCCGTAAAATACTTTCGTTTGAGGAAAACGGATGTTTTGTTTGTGTATTTTTTTTTTTGTTGTCTTCTCTATCGTTTGACTTTGAAATGTTTGTTGTTGTTGCTTTTTTTGTTTGCAAGTAAATAATAAATTTAAATTCCTTTATGAAAGTTTGAAAGAGGAGATAAAATATACAAGGTGGAAACTTTTAATTTTGTTGCTTAACTTCCTTTAATTGTCTTCTTTTTTTTTTTATGGTGATCTTCTTTTATGGAACTTTGTCTCTCTCTCTCTCTTTTTGCTGTTCTTAAGAAGGATTTTGATTTTCTTGGTTCTTATTTTCTGCTGATTGATAGCAACTCACGTTAAAGGACGTCGTTTCATCGTGACTTTTGCATATCGGATCGATTCAATTATAAGAACGAATTCCGTAAAATTATGATAATGAATCACAAAATTAGTAAACGGTATCGCCATTAAAAAATTGGCGTTTATTCTTTTCTTTTGAAAATTCTAAGCACTGACAATTTTCATTAATGAATAAATTTCACTTTTTATACAAAAATTCCAAAAAGAAATTTAACGCCTGAATCTTTTGCGTCTTAACTTACTAAAGTCCTTGAACTAAATTTCAACAACACTTAATCAAAAATTTATTTGTCAAAAATAAATTGGCAATGTGCCGAATCAGGTATAAAAATGCATGTGCAGATGCTAGGTGGTTCAGATTCCACCTTAAAAATAGTAGGTCTCGTCGCTCAGTTTGGCGAAAGCGGAAAAAGGGGACGTTAAAAAAGTTAAGGAGGCTTGCATAAAAGCAAGTACAAAGAGATAAAAAAAAAAAAAAAAAAAATTTCTATGAACTGATTTTTATTTATTTCATGAATTTTCACAAAATTATTCTTTTGAAATAAAATGCAATTACAATTAATACAAAAAACGCGTACGATTATTATTCATAAATTCCACTGGTGTATTTTTAGTTGATTATTTTAGTATATAAGAATATAATGATAAAAGAACAGGAGGAGTAATGACATTTGAAAGGCGTCCTGATAAAAATGATGCTTTTTATTTTTTTTTATTGCGTATCTTTTTTGTTCACCCATTTTTTTTTTTGTTGCTAAAAATTAATTTCAAATTTTAATTCTATACTTATTTTTTTTTCTATTTTCTGATTACAGATTTATGGGTGTTTGTGTTCATGAGGGCCAATTGCACGCATTAACAGAATATATAAATGGCGGCTCAATGGAACAATTAGTACAAAATACAGAAGAAATACTTCCATCACCAATTAAAATACGTCTTGCATTAGGAATTGCTAAAGGAATGAAATATGTACATGAGAAAGGTGTTTTTCATCGTGATTTAACAAGCAAAGTAATTTATTTTTGTTTCATTTGTTTATGACAAATTTTTATATTTATTTTTTCTCATTATTAAAACAGAATGTTCTTATCAGACGTTCATCGGATGGACAATTAGATTCAGTTGTTGGTGATTTTGGACTTGCAGCTAAAATTCCTAGGAAATGGTAAAATAAAAAACTTTTATTTTTTAATCAAAATTTAAATATCCAACAATGGAAATTTTTTCCTATTAGCCGCTTTTAATAATTTTGTCACGTCAAATGTGGTATTAAAGTTTGGCATTAGAATTAGATTATAACGAATTTTTGTTATATAACAAATTCAAATAAAAATCTGATGAAACGATTCACTCATATATTACTTAAAAATATTTCTCAGTAAAATTATTTGTTCAACAATAACACAAACATTAAAAAAAAAAAGTTAATCTTGTTTAATTATTAATAAATCCCATTCATCCACACCAAGGTCTGTTCTTTATCGACACATTAGCTACTGACTTTAAATTGTGTCATTATAGTGAAGACCTAATAATGCAATAATAAACATAAATAATACCGATAAAATTTAAAACCTTTTTTTACGGTTTTTTTTCTTCATATAAATTTTGACAAACACAAAATAAAAATTTTATAATTAAACATTATCTATGGTCAAGGTTAATAAATAAATAACAAATAAAATGTGAATAAGCGAAAATAAATAACAACAAAAAACTAATAAACACAAACTAATCCGAACAATGGATGGTTAGTCCGGACAAATATTTAATTAGGACTTTTGTTCAGAATTATTTGTTAGATAAATCTTCTTGTTTCTCTTTAAATATTTTTTTTTATGTTTCATTAACTTTACTATTTGAAATCAGAATCTTTCGCCTCAATTGAAATATATTTAATAAATAAACCGTAATGAATTTGCAAATATTTTTGTTTTTCTGTTTAATTAAAAATCAAATTTAAAAATTAACTAAATTCGTTTTGTTTCTTCTTCTTTGAATTATAGTGGAAAAAGTCGATTAGATACAGTTGGTTCGCCATATTGGATGAGTCCAGAGTGTCTAAGAGGAATGTGGTATGATCAAACTAGTGACATATTCTCGTATGGAATAATTATGTGTGAATTGATAGCAAGAGTAAGATTAAAATTGTTTATTTATTTATTTTTCTTGTATTTTTAATTTAAATTCTAATTAATTATTTTAGATTGATGCTGATCCTGATATTTTGCCAAGAACTGATTCATTTGGTTTAGATTATTTGGCCTTCATTGATTTATGTCCACCAGATACGTCACCAGCGTTTTTACGTTTAAGTTTTTATTGTTGCACCGTAAGTTATTAATAATTTTTTTTTCTAAATCTCTTAATTTGCATAAGTAAAAATTGCATTTATTAACTTTTATTTTCTCTATTTTATAATTTAGTATGAACCTTTGAGCCGGCCAACATTCAGTGAAATTGTGAATAAATTAACATTATTGATGGATAAAGTTTATGAAGATAATGAATCATCAATTATAAATTCAAGTGAAAATAAATATAAAGGAAATCATATTGTTTATACAATTTTAAATAATAATACAACAAATAATAATCATAATAATCATAATAATAATAGTAATAATAATCAAATCTTCCAAAATAATAAACGGAATTCAATAGATTCTAATTATATACTTCCATCGTCTGAACAAAGTGAAGATGAAGAAACAATAGTTAAATTACGTACGAAATTAGAAATAAATGGTCATGCAACATTACAACATCGTCGTTCATTATCAGAATCAGAAAATGTTATATTTCCACATTATACAACGCCCAGTGATAAAGCAAGATGTCATATTATGAATCGTTCAAATAAAATAATGGGTTCATTAAAACAAGAATCACCAATATTTTCAAATGTAACATTACGTAAAGTTGCTGAAACAATGATACTTAAAGATCCACAATATAAACCAAGAGTTGATCAAACAAAATCAAATCCATTTACAGCATTAGCACAATTAAAAGGTGTTAAAAAAATATTAGGTGCAAATCCAACAACTTATACAACTGGGGTTGGTGATTTATTTAGTTCCTGTTTTGAAATGTCAGCACCATTATTACGTCAATTGTCAACAGAAATATCAATTAATTCAAATGGTGAGACACAACCAAAAAGTTTACCAAATTCACCAAGAGAAAGACGAAAAGAATATATTAAATGTGATAAGCCAATATTGATTAATAATAAAGAACAAATTATTAAAGCAAAAAACAAATATGGGGATGATTTTGGTGAAACAAAAGATTTTGATTCAAGTGATGAATTATATGAAAATAAATTAGAATTGGATTTACAAAAAAGCACTGGTACAATAAAAAAATTTAAAGTGAATTCATTATTTAGTCATCCCCTATTTAAAAATGGACAAATAGATAATAAAATATTATCAACAGCAGTATCCAATAAATTATTACGTGATAATTGTAGTCCATCATCATCAGATGAAACAGATATACCAGATAAAAGTAAATCAGATTCAAGTGAAACGGTTTGTTGTGAAAATCCAAAATTATTAAATCGTCGTGGTTCAACAGAAAGCGGTTTTTTTTCTTGTTTAAATGAAGATTTTAGTACATATAAACCATTATCATGTGTTGATAATTTTAAAACAGATTTTAATTTAGATACAGATAAGACAACAACAGCATTATGTCGTTGTTGTATATTTGCAAATAATAGAAATAATGAAATTGAATTATCAAATCAAACATTAAATGATACATCTAGTATATTAATGATGGATGATACATCAACAACAGTTAGTTCATTAAGAAGTCTTGATGATCTTGAATTATCTGATACAAAAAAACGTTATAATTATTGTCATCATCATATATTAAGTAATATTGATATTGATACAAAATCAATTGATATGGGTTTAATAAATCGTTTAGCATTAGATTCAGAAATAAATAGTTTAATACAAAAAAGTCAATTTTCAAATCAACTTTTATATTGTAATAATCGTACATCATCAATATATACAGATAGTTCAGATGATATAAGTAGTTTAGCTGGTTCAGATTCATTATTATGGGATGATCGTTCATATACAGCTATACCAAATACACGTTCAGCACAAATAGCAAAAATTGTTGAATATTTTGAACGGCAAGGACAATCATTTAAAACATATACAGTACCTGATACATACAAAACAACAACAACATCACCATCATCCACATCAACATCATCATCAACATCAACAACAACATCACAACATCAACGTAATTTACATCATCATCATCATCATCATAATAATACAAATTTTACAGATTGTTTTGTTGATATAAGACGTGAATATAATTTTGGTGAAACAAATAGAAAATTAACAGATTTAAGAAATAAACGTACAGGTTTAAGTGAATATGAAGCATTTTGTATTGAAATAGATAAGAAACCAACACAACAAAGGCTAATGGTATGCGAAGGTGCTGTACGTTCTAAATTATTATTATTTGATAAAATGAAACAAACAAATCAAAAAGAATAAAATTATAATTTTGAACTGAATAATTAATAAAGAAATAAATAAATTTTTAAAAATATTTAATTTAATGAAGAAAAAAATATGAAAACAAAAAATGTATTAAAAAAATGAAGAATGAATTATGTGAAATTATTATAAGTACGTAAATATTATGAAAAACTTAGAGTAAGAATATATAAGAGAGAAAAATGTTATTAAATCTTTTATTTCCAAATGGCTAAATTGAATAAATTTACGGAAAATATTCTTGGATAAAATCAAATGTGACGACCATTTTTGAAATAAAATTTTATAGATTTAATAATTATTATTGCCTCGTACAAATAATATAAATTTAATTATTTGAATTATATTTTGAAAAGATGAAGTATGCCAAAAATTGAACTTCCAATTGTCATTTATTTGTCAAAGGCCCCATTCTTTCTCTTTTTAATTTTTCTTTTACTTCTAAGTAAAACAAAAAAATATTTAATAAAACAATTTGCTTCCGATGTTTGTTTTAGATAACAACAAAATTAAATTGAATTGATTAAGACAGACAAAAAAAAAACATAAAATGCCAAATTAACTTGTTGTCTTCGATTAGAATGAAAAATATAAAAAAAATAATGAAATCATTAATTAATTAATTACAAATTATTCTATTTTTGAGATTATAAATTATTCTTATAAATGAAAGATAAAAAAAAAATTAACACACACACACACACACAATAAAAATTTCTTCTTCTTTTCGGCACTTTTATTTATTTAATTTTGTGTTAGGTACATTTTTGTATATTATCAGAGAAGAACAAAATAATGTAAAATAAAATGGAAGCAATTATTAATTAATTTAGAGAAAGAAAAAATGAAAAACTATTTAGAAATAAAAAAGAAAAGAAGTTTATTTTTAATTTTTTTCCTTTCCAAATGAAAACATCAACAATAAAGAAAAAAATCTGATTCATTTGTTTTTGAAAATGAAAAGAGAGAGATAGAGAGAGACAAATAAAACCGTCCATATTTCAAAAGTATTACAGCTGAAGAAAACAGCAGAAAATAGAAGAAAAAAAAAGAAGATTAAAAGAAATTTAAGCAATATTGCTTCAACAAACACACTCTAAATATATCTTTGTGAAGAAGAAATGAAGAAGAGAAAACAAAAACAAACACACAAGAAAAACTAAATATCTTTTAAGCAATAAAACAGAAATAATTAAAAGAAACAAGAAAATAAATAAAATAGAAATAAAAAAAAAACAAAAACTGTATTATGAAAATGAGAATTTTGCTTTTATTTAGAAACTATTTTTCAATCTATTCTTATATCTAATATCTTTATTCTAATCTTATCTATCTAGTCAATGAATATTTTTCTTTCTTTAACGCAACTTATTATTTAAATTATTAATAATTTTAATTGAATCCTTTTACTTATTATTTGCCAGTTTATCTCTTTTCTTTTTTTTTATTGTAATTTTATTAAAACATTTAAATAGAAGTGAAGTTTTTGTATTTATTTTTTGAGTTTCTTCCCGGTTTTTTTTTTTTTCATAATTAATAAATAAAACAACAATAAAATGGCCTTAAAATTTTATAATTATACATTTTATATTTAATATTAAATAAAGAACAAAAATTAAAAATAAATGAATAAATGAAAATTAATAAAACAATACAAACACACAAATAATACATGCATAACGTTTTACTTTGTTATCCAATCAAACAACAACAAAAAAATGCAATTTTTCATTAAACGTCCATTGTAGAAAAACACAAACAAAAAAAAAAACAACAACAGATAATACAAATATTGAAATTATTTAGTGAATAATATTTAAAAAAAAAACATGTAATTATTTATTAGTGAGATTATAAATGATAAAAGTCAAAGGCAACTATAAAAAATGAAGAAGAAGAAGAAGAAGAAAAAAAAACAGGAACAACATAACTGGGACAAAGGATATGAATTTTTTGTAAAGTTGAATATGACGATGAGTCGTCTTAAATTCTTTAGAAATTATCAGTTTTATTCAACTAAATATTGTTATACCATATAATTTTTAATTGGACTCAATAATGTATATTTATTATGTTAGAAGAAATAAAAATTGTAAAAAAAGGAATGATGAGAAATTATAAAATATGTAAAAGATGAATGAAACAAAAAAAAAATTATGTATTTAATTGTAGAGAAATTTTAGTTGTACTTCCATTTTAATGAATATAAAAATATAGATTACATTTTGAAAAGAAGAAGAAGGTTAAAAAATATACCCATGATAAAAGGAAACGAATATTTAATGAAAATAATTGATAAAATAAATATAAAGTAAAAATGATGAAATTTTTAAATAAATTTACTGAATTTGTCGTCGTTTCATTTTTTTTTTTCTCTTTAAAAAAAAAAAGAACTTTCATTATTGCTATATGACAAAAGCAATATAGCATTGAAGATCTAACATAATGTTATATCATTTCATCTGTCATATGTAACATAATGTTATATCATTTCATCTGTCATATATTATGTTACATGCTATTGTTAGAAGTAAAATGATGCCTTTTTTTTTGTTTTTTATTTTTAATTAAATAATTAAATATAATGAAAAAAAAAAAAAAATAACTCCATTAGAAAATCCTTCCGTTTTTTAGTAAAAAATTAAAAATTATATAAACAAATAAATGATAGATTGTTTTTAATTTTTTCGTTTTTGTATAAAAATTAAAAAGATTTATTGTAAAAAAAAGAAGATTAAAAAGAAAATTGTTGTCAATTAAAAATAAATAATTTATAATTTCAATTTTTTTTTTTTCTTTATGTTTTTTAAATAAAACAAAATTATTACAAATAATGTAATAATTAATAAATAATTAATACAACAAATATAAAAGTAATGAAATTAATATTCAAATCGACCTAACATTTTTACTACAGTTTCAAAGCGTTGTGAATTTTACTAAAACAAATAAATAAATAATTAACGTTAAGTAAATTAATTTTAATAAAAAATAATCAATTGCGTTCTTGAATTTTTTTTTTTCTTTAAAAACATTAACAATTTTTTCATTGTTTTTATTTTTTTGATTTCTTTTTAATTTTTTCTAATTATTTAATTGAAGCATATAAAAAAAAAACTAAAACAAAAGGCCTGATAAATTAAAAGGAAAGAAGAAGAAGAAGAATCAAAATTTCAAACCAAATACAAAAACATATCAAAGTTTTTTCTTTTCAATATTTTTTTTTTCATTTACATTTAAAAACCTTATAAATTTAAAAAAAAAAGAAGAAGAAGACTTAAATCAAGGCAAATCGAGATTTACTTAAATAAATCATTTTAATGTTTAAGATTTTTTTCATTCTATTTCTCTCGTTTTTCATTTTCATTTAATTTATTGTTAATTTTTTTATTTTTGCGTATTTTTTTCCGTTTAAGTAAAGATGAAATTGAGAAAATTAAAAAAAAGTTAAGGGGAAAACTGCAATATTATTGATAAGTCGATTAAATATTAAATAACTTTTTAAATAAATAAAATTAAAATTGGATAAATTCTATTAATTAATTAAATGAATTGTGTATTAAAGTTAAAAAAAAAATATATATAAAAGTTTTTTTAAATAGAGAGTGAGAGAGAGAGACAGAATAAAAACAATTGTAGTGTTTTTTTTTCACTTTCTCTCTCTTTTTGATCTTAGTTTTTTATTTATTTTTATTTTTATTTTGAAAAATTAAATTATTTATTGTTTAAAAATATATTTAATAAAAGAGAAAATTTAGAGAAAGAAAAGAAAAAAAAAATAAAACAAACGAAAAAAAAAAAGGTAACTAAAGAAAGAAAAAGAAGAAAAACAAACAAAAATGAATTCGAATTTTTATTGAAATTGAATGAATTTTGAAAATTATTGAAATATTGAAATTATTTAAAATCACAAAATTACAAAATATTTGCTACAATCAGTGACAGAAAAACTTTAAAAATAATGAAACAATTTTTTTTTTTTATTAATTTGTCATAATTTTTTTTCCATTTTAATTATTTTGTAATGCCTGAAAAAAATTTTAATTAATTTTAACAACAAAATATAAAACAAAAATTACAAACAAGAAGTCAAAACAATTAAAATTAAATGTAAAACAAATAAATCAAAATCACATCAGAAACATAAATAAATTAAGAGAATAATATCAATTGGTTTGGACTTTCTAATTGCTAATTAACCTAATTATTGTTAATCAGAACAATTAGAAAATAAAAAGCAATTGATAATTGCAGAAAGGGGACTAAGAAAAGTTCAAACCTCTTCATAAAATAATAAGAATTTATTTATTCATTAAAAGACAAACAAACAAAAAAATAGAAAAAGTGTCTCAGTTGTATTATCTTTAAAAAAGAGACGCAATTGCAGAACATATTAAGAAGAACAACAATTACAGAAACTAACTAACAGAAACGATATTTTAAAAAAAAAAAACGTAACAAAAGAGTTTTATTTTTAACTCTCTTGTTCTTTTTTTAATCTAATTTTGAATGAAAAACAAAAAATAAAATCTAACAAAAATTACAAAAAAAAAAAAATGAGAAAATATTTAAAATCATGCCAAATAATTGTGTGTAATCAGATAAACTTTAATGAAAATTAAGTGAAAAAAAAAAATAAATACAAAAGAAACAAACAATTTAAATTGATTATATTTTAAAAAATGAAAAAGAAGAAAATGCAGGAAGAAGTTGCAGTAAGAAAAGAAAAAAAAAATTAATAGTATTAAATTAAAATTATTTTTATTGACTTTATTGTTAGAAATTATTGTGTAAAAAATTACAATAAAATTATATTTTTAAATTACATTTATTTGTTTTATTTCATCCATTTATTTATTTACTTAGATCCCTTAAACAAAGGCTGCTTTTGATCAAATTATTGTATTATGTTTTATAACTGGATTAAGGGCTAAATTTGGATTTGTTTCAAAAAAAATTATTGCCTTTTCTACTTTAAGTCAATTACAGATCAGTAATACCGTCACAGTTTCAAAATCTAATTAATAAATTTTAATCCATTCATTCTTAGCAGAATGAATTTTGGTAAAATTCGACATAAGAAGTAAGATAATTTCTAATGAATTCTTTTGTATAATGACAAAATTATATAAAGATAATTCCAAAACAATCACTCACAAATATAAAATCTTTAATAATTTGCAATTCAAGACAAATTCAAACCACACAAAAATATATTATTTTATCTCAAAAACTGTTGAAATTACTTTGAAATATTAAAAATATGTAATTACAATTTTTAATTGTGATCATTTAGATCAATTGACATAAACAAGAAAAGTTAAAACAAAGTAATGAATAAAGCACTAAAATTTTCATTCATATAAGTCATATTTTATTGGAACCAGTTCCTTTTTCTGCTGATTTACCATCATTACAATTTCACTATCCTTAACATATAAAGAATGAAATTGTATACAAATTATAAGATACGTTATAATTGTACCAGCCATCTGAAAATAATTAATTTAATAAAGTTTACTGAATTATTTTTAATAAATATTTACTCCACAAATCAGATTGTAATCGATTTGAAAAAATCCATGCGCCGAAAATTGTATTGGAAAACTTGTACACTCAAATGAGTCAGTCATTTTTTGAATGTCCTAACAGAAATTATTAAACTTTTAGAATAAAATGTGTAGTTCATATTACGTTAGTCTACGCACATCACCTGAATTCCATCGCGAACCCTTCATTTTTAGCTTTGAAATAATTCCTAGAGCCTTTATAGATTTCTTTGAAATTGAGTCACAAATGAATATAATTGAAATAAGTGTCACTAAATTAATAACAATTGTATTCATAATAGCTACAAGTGACCACATTGAATATCCACGACTTTCATCATTTATTGAAAAAATTGTGTACAAATAGTAAAGTTGTATTGATGTCACAATAAATATTGACGCAAATGATGAAACAAATAGGAGGCCATAATAAATTTCAACGTATTTGCATAAATCATAAATATGATCTAGTAAATGGAATATGTTGGGTAATTTAGACTTATTTACAAAGTCTGGATTTTCTTCATCGGTTTCACTTTTCTTAAGAAATCCACTTTTCTGTTCTATTTCCAAAAGTGTATTAACAATTTTCAACCGATGAGAAATAGAAAATAAAATACAAAATGCTTGACATAATCCAATGGTGTAGACAATTAATGGAATGCATATAATTGCATAAAAGAATAAAGATAATGAATTATGTTTTATGACGCTTACATAAAGGTCAAACATAACCAAATAAGTTAAATAGAATAAAGTTCCAACAAATATTACAAGCAACTTCAAATTGAGTTTTTTATAATTAATGCTCGGCTTTATAACATTTAATTCATAATCGAAATCTTTAAATAAGACAAGAATTTCACGAAATACATGATGCTTTCGTATTGGTACAATTAATGCAATTGAAAAAGTTAGAGCTTTTATGAAGGCTTGCAAAATATTGGAATATTTGGAAACATCATTATGGGTGGATTCTCTTTGAGAAAAAATGTAAATTGCAATTATCCAGTAAGCGAACACAAAAATAATAATCAATCCCGCGATAAGTTTAATTATTTCACATTGTTTACCATTTTTAATTTTAAATGGAGACAAACCGAATATTTTATAAACACTGACAATTAGTATATAGAAAAATGATTCTTCTTTTAAGATAAACATAATAACATGAATTGATTGAAACTTCATTCAAGCCTGATTAGAGAATATTGAAAATTCATAAATATAGTAAAGTATTCCAAATGGCGTAATATGCTTCATTTAATGACAACATATACTCAATTACTTAGTCTTTGTGTTTGAAATTCATTTCTTTATTTCTTTTATTGAATAACATTTTTAAAATTCAATTAAATAATACAAATCAAAAATTACAATTACACAATATGTGGAACACAATTATATTATTTCTAAGAGGAACTTTCAGTAGGACTTTTTAATTTTATAAATAATAAACACAACGATTATTAAATAATTTTACATGACATTTTTATTGCATAATTCTTTTTTCAATTTATAAAATGTATTCTGAATAATTACATCAAAGCATTTTTAATTATAAGCATTTTTAATTATATTGCAAATGTAACATATTCTTAAATATCGAATTTAAAATTATATTATATTGTTGTGTCAGTAATTC
Organism: Pedicia rivosa; assembly: GCA_963082725.1. Classification (NCBI taxonomy): domain Eukaryota; kingdom Metazoa; phylum Arthropoda; class Insecta; order Diptera; family Pediciidae; genus Pedicia; species Pedicia rivosa. Next base: position 10,558,775 of record OY720153.1, on the reverse strand, counting down.
AGCATTCTCGAATATTTATTATGTTTATTTATATAGGTTAGATGTTGTTTTAGTACTAGCAACTTAATATATCGAACATTAATCGATATATTTATTAATTATAATTTAACTTTGTATCAGTAAAATGAATATATAGAAAGCAAGCATTCTTTTAAAAGTCACATAAAGCAAGCTTTTTTTTAAATCGCATAGTCATGTTACATAAAGTTTTAATCAATTCAGTATTACAACAAAAATTATAAATAATTCATTCGAAATATTATATATGTTGAACACACACAATTGTATTACCTTTGAAACAAGAAACAAATAGACGCAAACAATAATGTTCAACATATTAAAAAGAAACAATAATTACAAACAGAAACGTAATATTAAAGCAAACGTAAGAACACGTTACTAAGAAATTATTTATAACTATTTTGTTCGAAAATTCATTCAGCTATTCCGAATAATAACTCAGAAACTATGAGACAAAATATTTGCAATACAAAGTATTACAATATGGATTCGATAATCACTTGTTCGTTGTTCCATTCTATTCAACTCCGTAATATTTGATCACAATATGACAAGCAATCAATTTAAAAATAAAATTTAAAAAAAAGTACATTTTAATGTAATAAAGATAAATTCGATGAATAAAGAAAGCAATATAGAAAGCAGCTGATGATTATGTTGAATACATTGAAATGCATTCTGCATAAAAATAATTAAACAATTTTGTTTTATTTATTTAAAATTAGTGAGATTAATAAATGGTGGTTTATGTAGTTTCTTTTAAAAAATAAAATAAAATTAAACATGATAACATGAATTGATTGATTGAAGTTTGAAGCAAAACTGATTATAGAATATTGAAAATTCAAAAATAAATCTAGTAAAGTATTCCTTGGTGTAATATGCTTCATATACTCAATGACAACATATACTCAATTATTTTGTCGTTATATTCAAAATACCTTTCTAAATTTCATTTATTGAATAACATTTTCAAAATTTAATAAAATAATCATAATCTGAAAATCACAAATCCAAGCTATAATTAATATTTCTGCGAGGAATAATTATAATTCTATGTTTGGCTTTTAATTTTATAAATAAGAAACACAATTTTATTACACAATTCTTCTTTTATTTTATAAAATGAATTTAAAAAATAAAAAATAATTCCTTCTAATTTTAATTTTAAACATTTTTATTGAAAGATCTTAAAAGCTTATTTCTGTTAGTTTATCCACTAAAATATTTATAACATCTAAAACATCTATAATATTTTGTAATTCAGACAAATTCAAGTCACACAAATATTTGATTTTCAAAAAATATTGAAAGTATTTCGAAATTTTAAAATTATGTAATTACAATTTTTAATTAGCATAAACATCTAAAGTTAAAAGCACGTGGATGAATAATGCACTAAAACTTTCAATCATATTAGTCATCATTCTATTAATGATAAATTCACTCCAAATATATGCGTTTGTAACTTTAAAATAACATCATCCTTAACATATAAAGAATGAAATTGTATACAAATTATAAGATTCGTTATAATTGTACCAGCCATCTGAAAATAATTAATTTAATAAAGTTTACTGAATTATTTTTAATAAATATTTACTCCACAAATCAGATTGTAATCGATTTGAAAAAATCCATGCGCCGAAAATTTTATAGGAAAACTTGTACACTCAAATGAGTCAGTCATTTTTTGAATGTCCTAAAAGAAATTATTAAACTTTAACAATAAATGGTGTAGTTCATATTTGGTTAGTCTACTCACATCACCTGAATTCCATCGGGAACCCTTCATTTTTAGCTTTGAAATAATTCCTAGAGCCTTTAAAGATTCCTCAGAGATTGAGTCACAAATGAATATAATTGAAATAAGTGTCACTAAATTAATAACAATTGTATTCATAATAGCTACAAGTGACCACATTGAATATCCACGACTTTCATCATTTATTGAAATTATTGTGTACAAATAGTAAAGTTGAATTGATGTCACAATAAATATTGATGCAAATGATGAAACAAACAACCAGCCATAATAAATTTCAACGTACTTGCATAAATCATAAATATGATCTAGTAAATGGAATATGTTGGGTAATTTAGACTTATTTACAAAGTCTGGATTTTCTTCATCGGTTTCACTTTTCTTAAGAAATCCACTTTTCTGTTCTATTTCCAAAAGTGTATTAACAATTTTCAACCGATGAGAAATAGAAAATAAAATACAAAATGCTTGACATAATCCAATGGTGTAGACAATTAATGGAATGCATATAATTGCATAAAAGAATAAAGATAATGAATTCTGTTTTATGACGCTTACATAAAGGTCAAACATAACCAAATAAGTTAAATAGAATAAAGTTCCAACAAATATTACAAGCAAATTCAAATTGAGTTTTTTATAATTAATACTCGGCTTTATAACATTTAATTCATAATCGAAATCTTTAAATAAAACAAGAATTTCACGAAATAAATGATGCTTTCGTATTGGTACAATTAATGCAATTGAAAAAGTTAGAGATTTTATGAAGGCTTGCAAGATATTGGAATATTTGGAAACATCATTATTGGTGGATTGTCTTTGAGAAAAAATGTAAATTGCAATTATCCAGTAAGCGAACACAAAAATAATAATCAATCCAGCGATAAGTTTAATTATTTCACATTGTTTACCATTTTTAATTTTAAATGGAGACAAACCGAATATTTTATAAACACTGACAATTAGTATATAGAAAAATGATTCTTCTTTTAAGTTAAACATGATAACATGAATTGATTGATTGAAGCTTCATTCAAGACTGATTAGAGAATATTGAAAATTCATAAATATAGTAAAGTATTCCAAATGGCGTAATATGCTTCATTTAATGACAACATATACTCAATTACTTAGTCTTTGTGTTTGAAATTCTTTTCTTTATTTATTTTATTGAATAACATTTTTAAAATTCAATTAAATAATACAAATCAAAAAATCACAATTACACAATATTAGAAACACAATTATATTATTTCTAAGAGGAACTTTCAGTAGGACTTTTTAATTTTATAAATAATAAACACAACGATTATTAAATAATTTTACATGACATTTTTATTGCACAATTCTTTTTTTAATTTATAAAATGTATTTCTGAATAATTACATCAAAGCATTTTTAATTATATTGCAAATGTAACATATTCTTAAATATTTAATTAAAGCTTTAATCGAATTTAAAATTATATTATATTGTTGTGTCAGTAATTCAGCATTCTCGAATATTTATTATGTTTATTTATATAGGGTAGATGTTGTTTTAGTACTAGCAACTTAATATATCGAACATTAATCGATATATTTATTAATTATAATTTAACTTTATATCAGTAAAATGAATATATAGAAAGCAAGCTTTTTTTTAAACCGTATAGTCATGCTACATAAAGTTTTAATCAATTCAGTATTACAACAAAAATTATAAATAATTAATTCCAAATATTATATATGTTGAACACACACAATTACCTTTTAAACAAGAAACAAATAGACGCAAAAAATACTGTTCAACATATTAAGAAGAAACAATAATTACAAAACGAAACAATATTAAAGCAAACGTAAGAACACGTTACTAAGAAATTATTTATAACTATTTTGTTCGAAAATTCATTCAGCTATTCCGAATAGTAACTCAGAAACTATGAGACCAAATATTTGCATTACAAATATTTGATCTCAATATGACAAGCCCTCAATTTAAAAATAAAATTTAAAAAAAAGTACATTTTAATGTAATAATAATCTCTCTTTTTGATCTTAGTTTTTTATTTATTTTTATTTTAATTTTGGAAAATTAAATTATTTATTGTTTAAAAATATATTTAATAAAAGAGAAAATTTAGAGAAAGAAAAGAAAATAAAATAAAACAAACAAAAAAAAAGGTAACTAAAGAAAGAAAAAGAAGAAAAACAAACAAAAATGAATTCGTATTTTTATTGAAATTGAATGAATTTTGAAAATTATTGAAATATTGAAATTATTTAATAAAATGATATGAAATGGTTTTTTTTAAAATCACAAAATTACAAAATATTTACTACAATCAGTGACAGAAAAACTTTAAAAATAATGAAACAATTTTTTTTTTTTATTAATTTATCATAATTTTTTTTCCATTTTAATTATTTTGTAATGCCTGAAAAAAAATTTAATTATTTTTAACAACAAAATATAAAACAAAAATTACAAAAAAGAAGTCAAAACAATTAAAATCAATTAGCAGAATTTTTGACACAAAATTAAATGTAAAACAAATAAATCAAAATCACATCAGAAACATAAATAAATTAAGAGAATAATATCAATTGGTTTGGACTTTCTAATTGCTAATTAACCTAATTATTATTAATCAGAACAATTAGAAAATCAAAAACAATTGATAATTGCAGAAAGGGAACTAGAAACGTTCAAACCTCTTCATAAAATAATAAGAATTTATTTATTCATTAAAAGACAAACAAACAAAAAAATAAAAAAAGTGTCTCAGTTGTATTATCTTTAAAAAAGAGACGCAATTGCAGAACATATTAAGAAGAACAACAATTACAGAAACAACTAACAGAAACGATATTTAAAAAAAAAAAACGTAACAAAAGAGTTTTATTTTTAACTCTCTTGTTCTTTTTTAATCTAATTTTGAATGAAAAACAAAAAATAAAATCTAACAAAAATTACAAAAAAAAAAAAAATGAGAAAATATTTAAAATCATGCTAAATAATTGTGTGTAATCAGATAAACTTTAATGAAAATTAAGTTAAAAAAAAATAATAAATACAAAAGAAACAAACAATTTAAATTGATTATATTTTAAAAAATGAAAAAGAAGAAGATGCAGGAAGAAGTTGCAGGAAGAAAAGAAAAAAAAAATTAATAGTATTAAATTAAAATTATTTTTATTGACTTTATTGTTAGAAATTATTGTGTAAAAAATTACAATAAAATTATATTTTTAAATTACATTTATTTGTTTTATTTCATCCATTTATTTATTTACTTAGATCCCTTAAACAAAGGCTGCTTTTGATCAAATTATTGTATTATGTTTTATAACTGGATTAAGGGCTAAATTTGGATTTGTTTCAAAAAAAATTATTGCCTTTTCTACTTTAAGTCAATTACAGATCAGTAATACCGTCACAGTTTCAAAATCTAATTAATAAATTTTAATCCATTCATTCTTAGCAGAATGAATTTTGGTAAAATTCGACATAAGAAGTAAGATAATTTCTAATGAATTCTTTTGTATAATGACAAAATTATATAAAGATAATTCCAAAACAATCACTCACAAATATAAAATCTTTAATAATTTGCAATTCAAGACAAATTCAAACCACACAAAAATATATTATTTTATCTCAAAAACTGTTGAAATTACTTTGAAATATTAAAAATATGTAATTACAATTTTTAATTGTGATCATTTAGATCAATTGACATAAACAAGAAAAGTTAAAACAAAGTAATGAATAAAGCACTAAAATTTTCATTCATATAAGTCATATTTTATTGGAACCAGTTCCTTTTTCTGCTGATTTACCATCATTACAATTTCACTATCCTTAACATATAAAGAATGAAATTGTATACAAATTATAAGATACGTTATAATTGTACCAGCCATCTGAAAATAATTAATTTAATAAAGTTTACTGAATTATTTTTAATAAATATTTACTCCACAAATCAGATTGTAATCGATTTGAAAAAATCCATGCGCCGAAAATTGTATTGGAAAACTTGTACACTCAAATGAGTCAGTCATTTTTTGAATGTCCTAACAGAAATTATTAAACTTTTAGAATAAAATGTGTAGTTCATATTACGTTAGTCTACGCACATCACCTGAATTCCATCGCGAACCCTTCATTTTTAGCTTTGAAATAATTCCTAGAGCCTTTATAGATTTCTTTGAAATTGAGTCACAAATGAATATAATTGAAATAAGTGTCACTAAATTAATAACAATTGTATTCATAATAGCTACAAGTGACCACATTGAATATCCACGACTTTCATCATTTATTGAAAAAATTGTGTACAAATAGTAAAGTTGTATTGATGTCACAATAAATATTGATGCAAATGATGAAACAAATAGGAGGCCATAATAAATTTCAACGTATTTGCATAAATCATAAATATGATCTAGTAAATGGAATATGTTGGGTAATTTAGACTTATTTACAAAGTCACTTTTCTTAAGAAATCCACTTTTCTGTTCTATTTCCAAAAGTGTATTAACAATTTTCAACCGATGAGAAATAGAAAATAAAATACAAAATGCTTGACATAATCCAATGGTGTAGACAATTAATGGAATGCATATAATTGCATAAAAGAATAAAGATAATGAATTATGTTTTATGACGCTTACATAAAGGTCAAACATAACCAAATAAGTTAAATAGAATAAAGTTCCAACAAATATTACAAGCAAATTCAAATTGAGTTTTTTATAATTAATACTCGGCTTTATAACATTTAATTCATAATCGAAATCTTTAAATAAAACAAGAATTTCACGAAATAAATGATGCTTTCGTATTGGTACAATTAATGCAATTGAAAAAGTTAGAGCTTTTATGAAGACTTGCAAGATATTGGAATATTTGGAAACATCATTATGGGTGGATTCTCTTTGAGAAAAAATGTAAATTGCAGTTATCCAGTAAGCGAACACAAAAATAATAATCAATCCAGTGATAAGTTTAATTATTTCACATTTTTTACCATTTTTAATTTTAAATGGAGACAAACCGAATATTTTATAAACACTGACAATTAGTATATAGAAAAATGATTCTTCTTTTAAGTTAAACATGATAACATGAATTGATTGATCGAAGCTTCATTCAAGACTGATTAAAATTGAAAATTCATAAATATAGTAAAGTATTCCATATGGCGTAATATGCTTCATTTAATGACAACATATACTCAATTACTTAGTCTTTGTGTTTGAAATTCATTTCTTTATTTCTTTTATTGAATAATATTTTGAAAATTCAATAAAATAATACAAATCAAAAAATCACAATTACACAATATGTGAAACACAATTATATTATTTCTAAGAGGAGCTTTCAGTAGGACTTTTTAATTTTATAAATAATAAACACAACGATTATTAAATAATTTTACATGACATTTTTATTGCACAATTCTTTTTTTAATTTATAAAATGTATTTCTGAATAATTACATCAAAGCATTTTTAATTATAAGCATTTTTAATTATATTGCAAATGTAACATATTCTTAAATATTTAATTAAAGCTTTAATCGAATTTAAAATTATATTATATTGTTGTGTCAGTAATTCAGCATTCTCGAATATTTATTATGTTTATTTATATAGGGTAGATGTTGTTTTAGTACTAGCAACTTAATATATCGAACATTAATCGATATATTTATTAATTATAATTTAACTTTATATCAGTAAAATGAATATATAGAAAGCAAGCTTTTTTTTAAACCGTATAGTCATGCTACATAAAGTTTTAATCAATTCAGTATTACAACAAAAATTATAAATAATTAATTCCAAATATTATATATGTTGAACACACACAATTACCTTTTAAACAAGAAACAAATAGACGCAAAAAATACTGTTCAACATATTAAGAAGAAACAATAATTACAAAACGAAACAATATTAAAGCAAACGTAAGAACACGTTACTAAGAAATTATTTATAACTATTTTGTTCGAAAATTCATTCAGCTATTCCGAATAGTAACTCAGAAACTATGAGACCAAATATTTGCATTACAAATATTTGATCTCAATATGACAAGCCCTCAATTTAAAAATAAAATTTAAAAAAAAGTACATTTTAATGTAATAATAATCTCTCTTTTTGATCTTAGTTTTTTATTTATTTTTATTTTAATTTTGGAAAATTAAATTATTTATTGTTTAAAAATATATTTAATAAAAGAGAAAATTTAGAGAAAGAAAAGAAAATAAAATAAAACAAACAAAAAAAAAGGTAACTAAAGAAAGAAAAAGAAGAAAAACAAACAAAAATGAATTCGTATTTTTATTGAAATTGAATGAATTTTGAAAATTATTGAAATATTGAAATTATTTAATAAAATGATTTGAAATGGTTTTTTTTAAAATCACAAAATTACAAAATATTTACTACAATCAGTGACAGAAAAACTTTAAAAATAATGAAACAATTTTTTTTTTTTATTAATTTATCATAATTTTTTTTCCATTTTAATTATTTTGTAATGCCTGAAAAAAAATTTAATTATTTTTAACAACAAAATATAAAACAAAAATTACAAAAAAGAAGTCAAAACAATTAAAATCAATTAGCAGAATTTTTGACACAAAATTAAATGTAAAACAAATAAATCAAAATCACATCAGAAACATAAATAAATTAAGAGAATAATATCAATTGGTTTGGACTTTCTAATTGCTAATTAACCTAATTATTATTAATCAGAACAATTAGAAAATCAAAAACAATTGATAATTGCAGAAAGGGAACTAGAAACGTTCAAACCTCTTCATAAAATATTAAGAATTTATTTATTCATTAAAAGACAAACAAACAAAAAATAGAAAAAGTGTCTCAGTTGTATTAACTTTAAAAAAGAGACGCAATTGCAGAACATATTAAGAAGAACAACAATTACAGAAACGATATTTAAAAAAAAAAAAACGTAACAAAAGAGTTTTATTTTTAACTCTCTTGTTCTTTTTTAATCTAATTTTGAATGAAAAACAAAAAATAAAATCTAACAAAAATTACAAAAAAAAAAAAAATGAGAAAATATTTAAAATCATGCTAAATAATTGTGTGTAATCAGATAAACTTTAATGAAAATTAAGTTAAAAAAAAATAATAAATACAAAAGAAACAAACACTTTAAATTGATTATATTTTAAAAAATGAAAAAGAAGAAGATGCAGGAAGAAGTTGCAGGAAGAAAAGAAAAAAAAAATTAATAGTATTAAATTAAAATTATTTTTATTGACTTTATTGTTAGAAATTATTGTGTAAAAAATTACAATAAAATTATATTTTTAAATTACATTTATTTGTTTTATTTCATCCATTTATTTATTTACTTAGATCCCTTAAACAAAGGCTGCTTTTGATCAAATTATTGTATTATGTTTTATAACTGGATTAAGGGCTAAATTTGGATTTGTTTCAAAAAAAATTATTGCCTTTTCTACTTTAAGTCAATTACAGATCAGTAATACCGTCACAGTTTCAAAATCTAATTAATAAATTTTAATCCATTCATTCTTAGCAGAATGAATTTTGGTAAAATTCGACATAAGAAGTAAGATAATTTCTAATGAATTCTTTTGTATAATGACAAAATTATATAAAGATTATTCCAAAACAATCACTCACAAATATAAAATCTTTAATAATTTGCAATTCAAGACAAATTCAAACCACACAAAAATATATTATTTTATCTCAAAAACTGTTGAAATTACTTTGAAATATTAAAATTATGTAATTACAATTTTTAATTGTAATCATTTAGATCAATTGACATAAACAAGAAAAGTTAAAACAAAGTAATGAATAAAGCACTAAAATTTTCATTCATATAAGTCATCTTTTATTGGAAACAGTTACTTATCCTCCTGATTTACCAACATTACAATTTCACTATCCTTAACATATAAAGAATGAAATTGTATACAAATTATAAGATACGTTATAATTGTTTCAGCCATCTGAAAATAATTAATTTAATAAAGTTTACTGAATTATTTTTAATAAATATTTACTCCACAAATCAGATTGTAATCGATTTGAAAAAATCCATGCGCCGAAAATTGTATTGGAAAACTTGTACACTCAAATGAGTCAGTCATTTTTTGAATGTCCTAACAGAAATTATTAAACTTTTAGAATAAAATGTGTAGTTCATATTACGTTAGTCTACGCACATCACCTGAATTCCATCGCGAACCCTTCATTTTTAGTTTTGAAATAATTCCTAAAGCCTTTATAGATTTCTTTGAAATTGAGTCACAAATGAATATAATTGAAATAAGTGTCACTAAATTAATAACAATTGTATTCATAATAGCTACAAGTGACCACATTGAATATCCACGACTTTCATCATTTATTGAAAAAATTGTGTATAAATAGTAAAGTTGTATTGATGTCACAATAAATATTGACGCAAATGATGAAACAAATAGGAGGCCATAATAAATTTCAACGTATTTGCATAAATCATAAATATGATCTAGTAAATGGAATATGTTGGGTAATTTAGACTTATTTACAAAGTCTGGATTTTCTTCATCGGTTTCACTTTTCTTAAGAAATCCACTTTTCTGTTCTATTTCCAAAAGTGTATTAACAATTTTCAACCGATGAGAAATAGAAAATAAAATACAAAATGCTTGACATAATCCAATGGTGTAGACAATTAATGGAATGCATATAATTGCATAAAAGAATAAAGATAATGAATTATGTTTTATGACGCTTACATAAAGGTCAAACATAACCAAATAAGTTAAATAGAATAAAGTTCCAACAAATATTACAAGCAAATTCAAATTGAGTTTTTTATAATTAATACTCGGCTTTATAACATTTAATTCATAATCGAAATCTTTAAATAAAACAAGAATTTCACGAAATAAATGATGCTTTCGTATTGGTACAATTAATGCAATTGAAAAAGTTAGAGCTTTTATGAAGGCTTGCAAGATATTGGAATATTTGGAAACATCATTATGGGTGGATTCTCTTTGAGAAAAAATGTAAATTGCAATTATCCAGTAAGCGAACACAAAAATAATAATCAGTCCAGCGATAAGTTTAATTATTTCACATTTTTTACCATTTTTAATTTTAAATGGAGAGAAACCGAATATTTTATAAACACTGACAATTAGTATATAGAAAAATGATTCTTCTTTTAAGTTAAACATAATAACATGAATTGATTGATCGAAGCTTCATTCAAGACTGATTAAAATTGAAAATTCATAAATATAGTAAAGTATTCCATATGGCGTAATATGCTTCATTTAATGACAACATATACTCAATTACTTAGTCTTTGTGTTTGAAATTCATTTCTTTATTTCTTTTATTGAATAATATTTTGAAAATTCAATAAAATAATACAAATCAAAAAATCACAATTACACAATATTAGAAACACAATTATATTATTTCTAAGAGGAACTTTCAGTAGGACTTTTTAATTTTATAAATAATAAACACAACGATTATTAAATAATTTTACATGACATTTTTATTGCACAATTCTTTTTTTAATTTATAAAATGTATTTCTGAATAATTACATCAAAGCATTTTTAATTATATTGCAAATGTAACATATTCTTAAATATTTAATTAAAGCTTTAATCGAATTTAAAATTATATTATATTGTTGTGTCAGTAATTCAGCATTCTCGAATATTTATTATGTTTATTTATATAGGGTAGATGTTGTTTTAGTACCAGCACCTTAATATATCGAACATTAATCGATATATTTATTAATTATAATTTAACTTTGTATCAGTAAAATGAATATATAGAAAGCAAGCTTTTTTTTAAACCGCATAGTCATGTTACATTATAAATAATTAATTCCAAATATTATATATGTTGAACACACACAATTGTATTACCTTTTAAACAAGAAACAAATGGACGCAAAAAATACTGTTCAACATATTAAGAAGAAACAATAATTACAAAACAAAACGTAATATTAAAGCAAACGTAAGAACACGTTACTAAGAAATTATTTATAACTATTTTGTTCGAAAATTCATTCAGCTATTCCGAATAGTAACTCAGAAACTATGAGACCAAATATTTGCATTACGAATATTTGATCTCAATATGACAAGCCCTCAATTTAAAAATAAAATTAAAAAAAAAGTACATTTTAATGTAATAAAGATAAATTCGATGAATAAAGAAAGTAATAAAGAAAGCAGCTGATGATGATGTTGAATACATTGAAATGCATTCTGGATAAAAACAATTAAACAATTTTGTTTTATTTATTTAAAATTAGTGAGATTAATTAATGGTGGTTTATGTAGTTTCTTTTAAAAAATAAAATAAAATTAAACATGATAACATGAATTGATTGATTGAAGTATGAAGTAAAACTGATTATAGAATATTGAAAATTCAAAAATAAATCTAGTAAAGTATTCCATGGTGTAATATGTTTCATTTATTTAATGACAACATATACTCAATTATTTTGTCGTTATATTCAAAATACCTTTCAATATTTCATTTATTGAATAACATTTTCAAAATTTAATAAAATAATCATAATCTGAAAATCACAATTCCAAGCTATAATTAATATTTCTGCGAGGAATAATTATAATTCTATGTTTGGCTTTTAATTTTATAAATAAAAAACACAATTTTATTACACAATTCTTCTTTTATTTTATAAAATGAATTTAAAAAATAAAAAATAATTCCTTCTAATTTTAATTTTAAACATTTTTATTGAAAGATCGTAAAAGCGTATTTCTGTTAGTTTATCCACTAAAATATTTATAACATCGAAAAAATCTATAATATTTTGTAATTCAGACAAATTCAAGTCACACAAATATTTGATTTTCAAAAAATATTGAAAGAATTTCGAAATTTTAAAATTATGTAATTACAATTTTTAATTAGCATAAACATCTAAAGTTAAAAGCACGTGGATGAATAATGCACTAAAACTTTCAATCATATTAGTCATCATTCTATTAACGATAAATTCACTCCAAATATATGCGTTTGTAACTTTAAAATAACATCATCCTTAACATATAAAGAATGAAATTGTATACAAATTATAAGATTCGTTATAATTGTACCAGCCATCTGAAAATAATTAATTTAATAAAGTTTACTGAATTATTTTTAATAAATATTTACTCCACAAATCAGATTGTAATCGATTTGAAAAAATCCATGCGCCGAAAATTGTATTGGAAAACTTGTACACTCAAATGAGTCAGTCATTTTTTGAATGTCCTAAAAGAAATTATTAAACTTTAACAATAAATGGTGTAGTTCATATTTGGTTAGTCTACTCACATCACCTGAATTCCATCGCGAACCCTTCATTTTTAGTTTTGAAATAATTCCTAAAGCCTTTATAGATTCCTCTGAGATTGAGTCACAAATGAATATAATTGAAATAAGTGTCACTAAATTAATAACAATTGTATTCATAATAGCTACAAGTGACCACATTGAATATCCACGACTTTCATCATTTATTGAAATTATTGTGAACAAATAGTAAAGTTGTATTGATGTCACAATAAATATTGATGCAAATGATGAAACAAATAACCAGCCATAATAAACTTCAGCGTATTTGCATAAATCATAAATATGATCTAGTAAATGGAATATGTTGGGTAATTTAGACTTATTTACAAAGTCACTTTTCTTAAGAAATCCACTTTTCTGTTCTATTTCCAAAAGTGTATTAACAATTTTCAACCGATGAGAAATAGAAAATAAAATACAAAATGCTTGACATAATCCAATGGTGTAGACAATTAATGGAATGCATATAATTGCATAAAAGAATAAAGATAATGAATTATGTTTTATGACGCTTACATAAAGGTCAAACATAACCAAATAAGTTAAATAGAATAAAGTTCCAACAAATATTACAAGCAAATTCAAATTGAGTTTTTTATAATTAATACTCGGCTTTATAACATTTAATTCATAATCGAAATCTTTAAATAAAACAAGAATTTCACGAAATAAATGATGCTTTCGTATTGGTACAATTAATGCAATTGAAAAAGTTAGAGCTTTTATGAAGACTTGCAAGATATTGGAATATTTGGAAACATCATTATTGGTGGATTCTCTTTGAGAAAAAATGCAAATTGCAATTATCCAGTAAGCGAACACAAAAATAATAATCAGTCCAGCGATAAGTTTAATTATTTCACATTTTTTACCATTTTTAATTTTAAATGGAGAGAAACCGAATATTTTATAAACACTGACAATTAGTATATAGAAAAATGATTCTTCTTTTAAGTTAAACATGATAACATGAATTGATTGATTGAAGCTTCATTCAAGACTGATTAGAGAATATTGAAAATTCATAAATATAGTAAAGTATTCCAAATGGCGTAATATGCTTCATTTAATGACAACATATACTCAATTACTTAGTCTTTGTGTTTGAAATTCTTTTCTTTATTTCTTTTATTGAATAACATTTTGAAAATTCAATAAAATAATACAAATCAAAAAATCACAATTACACAATATGTGAAACACAATTATATTATTTCTAAGAGGAACTTTCAGTAGGACTTTTTAATTTTATAAATAATAAACACAACGATTATTAAATAATTTTACATGACATTTTTATTGCACAATTCTTTTTTTAATTTATAAAATGTATTTCTGAATAATTACATCAAAGCATTTTTAATTATAAGCATTTTTAATTATATTGCAAATGTAACATATTCTTAAATATTTAATTAAAGCTTTAATCGAATTTAAAATTATATTATATTGTTGTGTCAGTAATTCAGCATTCTCGAATATTTATTATGTTTATTTATATAGGGTAGATGTTGTTTTAGTACTAGCAACTTAATATATCGAACATTAATCGATATATTTATTAATTATAATTTAACTTTATATCAGTAAAATGAATATATAGAAAGCAAGCTTTTTTTTAAACCGTATAGTCATGTTACATAAAGTTTTAATCAATTCAGTATTACAACAAAAATTATAAATAATTAATTCCAAATATTATATATGTTGAACACACACAATTACCTTTTAAACAAGAAACAAATAGACGCAAAAAATACTGTTCAACATATTAAGAAGAAACAATAATTACAAAACGAAACAATATTAAAGCAAACGTAAGAACACGTTACTAAGAAATTATTTATAACTATTTTGTTCGAAAATTCATTCAGCTATTCCGAATAATAACTCAGAAACTATGAGACCAAATATTTGCATTACGAATATTTGATCTCAATATGAGAAGCCCTCAATTTAAAAATAAAATTAAAAAAAAAGTACATTTTAATGTAATAAAGATAAATTCGATGAATAAAGAAAGTAATAAAGAAAGCAGCTGATGATGATGTTGAATACATTGAAATGCATTCTGGATAAAAACAATTAAACAATTTTGTTTTATTTATTTAAAATTAGTGAGATTAATTAATGGTGGTTTATGTAGTTTCTTTTAAAAAATAAAATAAAATTAAACATGATAACATGAATTGATTGATTGAAGTTTGAAGCAAAACTGATTATAGAATATTGAAAATTCAAAAATAAATCTAGTAAAGTATTCCATGGTGTAATATGTTTCATTTATTTAATGACAACATATACTCAATTATTTTGTCGTTATATTCAAAATACCTTTCTAAATTTCATTTATTGAATAACATTTTCAAAATTTAATAAAATAATCATAATCTGAAAATCACAATTCCAAGCTATAATTAATATTTCTGCGAGGAATAATTATAATTCTATGTTTGGCTTTTAATTTTATAAATAAAAAACACAATTTTATTACACAATTCTTCTTTTATTTTATAAAATGAATTTAAAAAATAAAAAATAATTCCTTCTAATTTTAATTTTAAACATTTTTATTGAAAGATCGTAAAAGCGTATTTCTGTTAGTTTATCCACTAAAATATTTATAACATCGAAAAAATCTATAATATTTTGTAATTCAGACAAATTCAAGTCACACAAATATTTGATTTTCAAAAAATATTGAAAGAATTTCGAAATTTTAAAATTATGTAATTACAATTTTAAATTAGCATAAACATCTAAAGTTAAAAGCACGTGGATGAATAATGCACTAAAACTTTCAATCATATTAGTCATCTTCTATTAATCAAATATATGCGTTTGTAACTTTAAAATAACATCATCCTTAACATATAAAGAATGAAATTGTATACAAATTATAAGATTCGTTATAATTGTACCAGCCATCTGAAAATAATTAATTTAATAAAGTTTACTGAATTATTTTTAATAAATATTTACTCCACAAATCAGATTGTAATCGATTTGAAAAAATCCATGCGCCGAAAATTTTATAGGAAAACTTGTACACTCAAATGAGTCAGTCATTTTTTGAATGTCCTAAAAGAAAAACTTTTACAATAAAAGGTGTAGTTCATATTTGGTTAGTCTACTCACATCACCTGAATTCCATCGGGAACCCTTCATTTTTAGCTTTGAAATAATTCCTAGTGCCTTTAAAGATTCCTCTGAGATTGAGTCACAAATGAATATAATTGAAATAAGTGTCACTAAATTAATAACAATTGTATTCATAATAGCTACAAGTGACCACATTGAATATCCACGACTTTCATCATTTATTGAAATTATTGTGTACAAATAGTAAAGTTGAATTGATGTCACAATAAATATTGATGCAAATGATGAAACAAATAACCAGCCATAATAAATTTCAACGTATTTGCATAAATCATAAATATGATCTAGTAAATGGAATATGTTGGGTAATTTAGACTTATTTACAAAGTCTGGATTTTCTTCATCGGTTTCACTTTTCTTAAGAAATCCACTTTTCTGTTCTATTTCCAAAAGTGTATTAACAATTTTCAACCGATGAGAAATAGAAAATAAAATACAAAATGCTTGACATAATCCAATGGTGTAGACAATTAATGGAATGCATATAATTGCATAAAAGAATAAAGATAATGAATTATGTTTTATGACGCTTACATAAAGGTCAAACATAACCAAATAAGTTAAATAGAATAAAGTTCCAACAAATATTACAAGCAAATTCAAATTGAGTTTTTTATAATTAATACTCGGCTTTATAACATTTAATTCATAATCGAAATCTTTAAATAAAACAAGAATTTCACGAAATAAATGATGCTTTCGTATTGGTACAATTAATGCAATTGAAAAAGTTAGAGATTTTATGAAGGCTTGCAAGATATTGGAATATTTGGAAACATCATTATTGGTGGATTGTCTTTGAGAAAAAATGTAAATTGCAATTATCCAGTAAGCGAACACAAAAATAATAATCAATCCAGCGATAAGTTTAATTATTTCACATTGTTTACCATTTTTAATTTTAAATGGAGACAAACCGAATATTTTATAAACACTGACAATTAGTATATAGAAAAATGATTCTTCTTTTAAGTTAAACATGATAACATGAATTGATTGATTGAAGCTTCATTCAAGACTGATTAGAGAATATTGAAAATTCATAAATATAGTAAAGTATTCCAAATGGCGTAATATGCTTCATTTAATGACAACATATACTCAATTACTTAGTCTTTGTGTTTGAAATTCATTTCTTTATTTCTTTTATTGAATAATATTTTGAAAATTCAATAAAATAATACAAATCAAAAATCACAATTACACAATATTAGAAACACAATTATATTATTTCTAAGAGGAACTTTCAGTAGGACTTTTTAATTTTATAAATAATAAACACAACGATTATTAAATAATTTTACATGACATTTTTATTGCACAATTCTTTTTTTAATTTATAAAATGTATTTCTGAATAATTACATCAAAGCATTTTTAATTATATTGCAAATGTAACATATTCTTAAATATTTAATTAAAGCTTTAATCGAATTTAAAATTATATTATATTGTTGTGTCAGTAATTCAGCATTCTCGAATATTTATTATGTTTATTTATATAGGGTAGATGTTGTTTTAGTACTAGCAACTTAATATATCGAACATTAATCGATATATTTATTAATTATAATTTAACTTTATATCAGTAAAATGAATATATAGAAAGCAAGCTTTTTTTTAAACCGTATAGTCATGTTACATAAAGTTTTAATCAATTCAGTATTACAACAAAAATTATAAATAATTAATTCCAAATATTATATATGTTGAACACACACAATTACCTTTTAAACAAGAAACAAATAGACGCAAAAAATACTGTTCAACATATTAAGAAGAAACAATAATTACAAAACGAAACAATATTAAAGCAAACGTAAGAACACGTTACTAAGAAATTATTTATAACTATTTTGTTCGAAAATTCATTCAGCTATTCCGAATAGTAACTCAGAAACTATGAGACCAAATATTTGCATTACAAATATTTGATCTCAATATGACAAGCCCTCAATTTAAAAATAAAATTTAAAAAAAAGTACATTTTAATGTAATAATAATCTCTCTTTTTGATCTTAGTTTTTTATTTATTTTTATTTTAATTTTGGAAAATTAAATTATTTATTGTTTAAAAATATATTTAATAAAAGAGAAAATTTAGAGAAAGAAAAGAAAATAAAATAAAACAAACAAAAAAAAAGGTAACTAAAGAAAGAAAAAGAAGAAAAACAAACAAAAATGAATTCGTATTTTTATTGAAATTGAATGAATTTTGAAAATTATTGAAATATTGAAATTATTTAATAAAATGATTTGAAATGGTTTTTTTTAAAATCACAAAATTACAAAATATTTACTACAATCAGTGACAGAAAAACTTTAAAAATAATGAAACAATTTTTTTTTTTTATTAATTTATCATAATTTTTTTTCCATTTTAATTATTTTGTAATGCCTGAAAAAAAATTTAATTATTTTTAACAACAAAATATAAAACAAAAATTACAAAAAAGAAGTCAAAACAATTAAAATCAATTAGCAGAATTTTTGACACAAAATTAAATGTAAAACAAATAAATCAAAATCACATCAGAAACATAAATAAATTAAGAGAATAATATCAATTGGTTTGGACTTTCTAATTGCTAATTAACCTAATTATTATTAATCAGAACAATTAGAAAATCAAAAACAATTGATAATTGCAGAAAGGGAACTAGAAACGTTCAAACCTCTTCATAAAATATTAAGAATTTATTTATTCATTAAAAGACAAACAAACAAAAAATAGAAAAAGTGTCTCAGTTGTATTAACTTTAAAAAAGAGACGCAATTGCAGAACATATTAAGAAGAACAACAATTACAGAAACGATATTTAAAAAAAAAAAAACGTAACAAAAGAGTTTTATTTTTAACTCTCTTGTTCTTTTTTAATCTAATTTTGAATGAAAAACAAAAAATAAAATCTAACAAAAATTACAAAAAAAAAAAAATGAGAAAATATTTAAAATCATGCTAAATAATTGTGTGTAATCAGATAAACTTTAATGAAAATTAAGTTAAAAAAAAAAAATAAATACAAAAGAAACAAACAATTTAAATTGATTATATTTTAAAAAGTGAAAAAGAAGAAGATGCAGGAAGAAGTTGCAGGAAGAAAAGAAAAAAAAAATTAATAGTATTAAATTAAAATTATTTTTATTGACTTTATTGTTAGAAATTATTGTGTAAAAAATTACAATAAAATTATATTTTTAAATTACATTTATTTGTTTTATTTCATCCATTTATTTATTTACTTAGATCCCTTAAACAAAGGCTGCTTTTGATCAAATTATTGTATTATGTTTTATAACTGGATTAAGGGCTAAATTTGGATTTGATTTCAAAAAAAATTATTGCCTTTTCTATTTTAAGTCAATTACAGATCAGTAATATCAGTCACAGTTTCAAAATCTAAATTAATAAATTTTAATCCATTCATTCTTAGCAGAATGAATTTTGGTAAAATTCGACATAAGAAGTAAGATAATTTCTAATGAATTCTTTTGTATAATGACAAAATTATATAAAGATAATTCCAAAACAATCACTCACAAATATAAAATCTTTAATAATTTGCAATTCAAGACAAATTCAAACCACACAAAAATATATTATTTTATCTCAAAAACTGTTGAAATTACTTTGAAATATTAAAAATATGTAATTACAATTTTTAATTGTGATCATTTAGATCAATTGACATAAACAAGAAAAGTTAAAACAAAGTAATGAATAAAGCACTAAAATTTTCATTCATATAAGTCATATTTTATTGGAACCAGTTCCTTTTTCTGCTGATTTACCATCATTACAATTTCACTATCCTTAACATATAAAGAATGAAATTGTATACAAATTATAAGATACGTTATAATTGTACCAGCCATCTGAAAATAATTAATTTAATAAAGTTTACTGAATTATTTTTAATAAATATTTACTCCACAAATCAGATTGTAATCGATTTGAAAAAATCCATGCGCCGAAAATTGTATTGGAAAACTTGTACACTCAAATGAGTCAGTCATTTTTTGAATGTCCTAACAGAAATTATTAAACTTTTAGAATAAAATGTGTAGTTCATATTACGTTAGTCTACGCACATCACCTGAATTCCATCGCGAACCCTTCATTTTTAGCTTTGAAATAATTCCTAGAGCCTTTATAGATTTCTTTGAAATTGAGTCACAAATGAATATAATTGAAATAAGTGTCACTAAATTAATAACAATTGTATTCATAATAGCTACAAGTGACCACATTGAATATCCACGACTTTCATCATTTATTGAAAAAATTGTGTACAAATAGTAAAGTTGTATTGATGTCACAATAAATATTGACGCAAATGATGAAACAAATAGGAGGCCATAATAAATTTCAACGTATTTGCATAAATCATAAATATGATCTAGTAAATGGAATATGTTGGGTAATTTAGACTTATTTACAAAGTCTGGATTTTCTTCATCGGTTTCACTTTTCTTAAGAAATCCACTTTTCTGTTCTATTTCCAAAAGTGTATTAACAATTTTCAACCGATGAGAAATAGAAAATAAAATACAAAATGCTTGACATAATCCAATGGTGTAGACAATTAATGGAATGCATATAATTGCATAAAAGAATAAAGATAATGAATTATGTTTTATGACGCTTACATAAAGGTCAAACATAACCAAATAAGTTAAATAGAATAAAGTTCCAACAAATATTACAAGCAAATTCAAATTGAGTTTTTTATAATTAATACTCGGCTTTATAACATTTAATTCATAATCGAAATCTTTAAATAAAACAAGAATTTCACGAAATAAATGATGCTTTCGTATTGGTACAATTAATGCAATTGAAAAAGTTAGAGCTTTTATGAAGGCTTGCAAAATATTGGAATATTTGGAAACATCATTATGGGTGGATTCTCTTTGAGAAAAAATGTAAATTGCAATTATCCAGTAAGCGAACACAAAAATAATAATCAATCCAGCGATAAGTTTAATTATTTCACATTGTTTACCATTTTTAATTTTAAATGGAGACAAACCGAATATTTTATAAACACTGACAATTAGTATATAGAAAAATGATTCTTCTTTTAAGTTAAACATAATAACATGAATTGATTGAAACTTCATTCAAGACTGATTAGAGAATATTGAAAATTCATAAATATAGTAAAGTATTCCAAATGGCGTAATATGCTTCATTTAATGACAACATATACTCAATTACTTAGTCTTTGTGTTTGAAATTCTTTTCTTTATTTATTTTATTGAATAACATTTTTAAAATTCAATTAAATAATACAAATCAAAAAATCACAATTACACAATATGTGAAACACAATTATATTATTTCTAAGAGGAACTTTCAGTAGGACTTTTTAATTTTATAAATAATAAACACAACGATTATTAAATAATTTTACATGACATTTTTATTGCACAATTCTTTTTTTAATTTATAAAATGTATTTTTAGAATATTGAGTAATTCTCTTAAGGTAGTTTAATTTTGAATTTAACAAATCAATCAAAGCTTTAATAGAATTTAAATTATATTATCGTGTAGGTATTTATTGTGTTACTAATTCAGTGTTTAGATAAATGTTGTTATGCAACCCACCTTAATATATGGAAAATTAATCAATATTTATTAATTTTAAACTGTTAATTATGAGCTAACGTATATAATGAATGTTAAGGAAAGTAAGCTTGAGTCTTTGCGTGGTTAACTTTACGATCACCAATTAAATTAAGAACTTACTATTTTAACAAAAACTATAAACAATTCATTATAAATAATTATATACGCTAAAATATACACACACAAAAAGTAAACTAAACCACATAATGTAACTAAAATTAAGAAGATAATGTATAATAATCTTAATATATGTTAAGTCAGATACATGACAAAAAAAACATTTTAGAATTATAATTTTTTTCGTAAGCTCTCAATCCATTCATTATAAGAAGGATTCGTATCTGAGTAGGAATAAGACATTCCAAAGAGAGCTTTAGCTGATAGCACATAAATACAAAAATACAATAATTTTAATCATAATTATTTATACACTAAAAGTTAAACAGTAATTAATTAATTAATTTAGACAAAACTAACATTTATTCTTATTACTGTTTAAAAAATATTTCTTTGTTCCTGTTAAATAATAAATAATTTTATTAATCATTTAAATTTTAAATTAAATTTCCATGATTATTGTTTCATTTTCCATTGTTATATTTGTTGGTATTATTGGGTTTTCTTCATCAGACATTTTGAATTGTATTAAAACTAATAAATATGTTGTCGTAGCCGAAATAATCTTAATTAATTAAAAGAAATTAAAATAATTAAATTTTTTTTTGTTAAACACAAATTAAGAATTTATTTTACCGAATTAACTAATGTTGCATTTATTGGAAAATATTTACTAGCTGTAAAATTTATATTACGATGAATTAAACGCATTGAAAAATGTTCAACTGTATAAAACACATCATCCCTTTTTTCTTTATTATTTTCATCAGCACTTTTAAAAACTTTTTCTAATTTATGCAGCTGAAATGATAGAATTACATAAATGAATTTTATTATAATAAATTCAGAAATCATTATTTATACCTTTTGTATTGTACCCTCACATTTAAAGCTCATATCAACAATTTTTATTATATTTGGTAACATCCAAAAAAATATTCCATATATCAATGGAATTTTATGTTTTATAGAAGAATTTTGTAATATAAAAAACATAACAAAACATTGGGATGTCATTAATGTAAAACTATGAATAATTATTAATAAACAAGCACAACCAAATATTACATTTAACATTTCTATTCCAATACATAAATCTTTATATAAAGTAAAAATTAATTCTAACAATTCATTTAATGTTTTATTATAAATTAAATGATCAACATCAATATCATCATTAATTTTATTCTTATTATTTCTATTTTTTTCCAATATATTTTCTAAACTTTTAATTAATAATTCTAAACGTATTTTAATTAAATCGACATAACTTGTAAATGTAAATCGACAAACACCAGATACCAGATATTGTATTGTATAATTTATTATAATTAAAGAATTTGTTACATTTTCAAAATTATTAAAAATTAAATAAAAAATCGTTGGTTGAATTAATGAATAAAAAATTAAAATAATAAAGATTTTTAATTTCCAAAAAAAAATCATTGATTTATAATTAATATTTATTTTTAATTCATTCAACATAATACGATCAATTTTTTGTATTAAGTTTAAAAAGATTATTTGTTGTTTCTTATAAAATTGCATATAAATAACAATAATAAAAAAAACAATTGCCGTTAAACAAACGTCAGCAAAACTAATAAATGTTAAAAAATAACTTTTTATTTCTTGCATTATTTTCTCTGGTAAAATGTCTGTATTAAAAATTTTTTGTACATAATATGTTGCAATATATAAAGAAATTGAAATATAAAATAAAAAGTATGATTTAAATGTTATTAATTTTGTTGTTATTAATTCATTTTGTTTTCTTTTAAATGGTGAAATCAAAAAAATACGTTGCAGCAGTAATGTGATTGCTAAAGAATTGTAAAGTTCCATTATCTTTGTCTGTTTGATTTTTTTTTAAATGAAACAAAATTTTAGCCAAAAATTCCTTTTTTTTTTAATACAAAATAATTTTTTTTAATAAGAATGAATAATACAGACTTAATTACTTTTAATTTAAGATCAACAATAATAACCAATAAACACAAATGTAAATTTACTTTATATTTCACTTAATTTTAATGTAAAGTAACTCAAATGAAACGTAACGGAATGATTACTAAATTGTAACACATTAAATAAACTCATTGACCAATTAAATAAACTTTTTATTGAAATTAAAAAAAAAAAAAAAATGTAATCTAAATAATTCAAATGATTAATTATTTAATAATAATTACTTAAATGAAAGAAAATAATATTAATTCTATTAATTATATAATTTAATCAGCAAATAGGATCAATTCATTCTATGACCGCAGTGGGTTAAATGTTAATCAATAAATTTTTATGTATAAACAAACATTATGAAGATAAGAATTAAGAATTCAAACACAACAATAAATACATTACAATAATATTATAGAGTATAATTAATAGTGGTCAATGTAATTAATTAATTTATTATTGAGACGACGATGAATACATTTTTAATTAAATGAAATTTTTAATTGTCGTTTTTTTTTTTGAGGAATTATAAAAATAATCTCAAAAATATATTCTCAGGAATTTTTACTAACAATAATACAAAATTTAAATGATCCAACTTTTCATTAGAAATTTCCATCTGATTTCATAAGATTTTTTGATTCAAAACTTTGAAATTAGAAACTTTGAAATAATAAAATTATTAAGAAGAAAAGTAAAATAATTTTCAATTTATTGAATGAAGCAAATTTATTGTACATAAAATATAAATACCATATTAATTGTGCAAATTACAAGTAGATGAATTAATATAATTAAATAATTAGGTTGTATCAATCTCAATAACCATGTCGATCTCTGATTTTTTTTCAATAAATTCTTGAAAACCAAATGGTACCTTTGTATTATTATGTTCACCAAATGCATCCTGTTGATCTTTAAATTGTACTAATATTAAAAAATATGTTGATGTTGCACTAATCATCTAAATTAGTAAATAAAATATTAAAATTTAGAAATTATAAGATTGAAGAAGTAATAAAATGGAATCTTACGGCGTTAAGCATTGTTAAATTAATTGAAAAAAGTCCTGCAGCTGTAAAATTGAAATTATAATAAATTCTTTGAAGAGAGAATTTCTCAATCTGTAACGTAAATGGAAAGAAATTAATTATTATTAAACAAAAATACAGACAGATCAAAGAAAAATTAGAGATTATACAACAATAAGAATCCCATAAGGATTTTTTAAGGAATTTTTTAAGGAATTTTTTTAAGGAATTTTTGTCGTTAAACAAATAAATTGTATTTAAACACAAACATTTATTATTTTACCATAATAAAAATTTCATCTGTTGTTACCGCTGTACAATCTGAATTGATATATTTCATTAAATTTTCCGTTTCATTTTTCTGGCAAAAAAAAAAAAGAAATAAAAAAAAGAATTAAAAAATTAACAGAATTTAGAATTAAAAAGAAACAATTGAAGGAAAAAAATAATATCTTACCGACTCAATAGTTTTCTCACAAATTGATGCAGTTGCAAATAATTTAATAGAATGTGGTGTAATTATACACATAATTGGTAATAATGTTGTAAAACTACTAAATACATCATCAGCGTATGTCCAAAATAATAAAAATAATTGACTTGTTAAAATATAAAAATTCATTGTTGTATTAAATAATTGTCTTAAACCAAAACATGAATTAATTAATGTTATACAATCACATGAATCAAAAAATAATTTTAAACAAATTGAAAATTTATATGGACTTTTTGTATTTTTAAAATTAATAAATTTTACTGGTTCATCCTTATTATGTATATAAGTTTGAAAATATTTATTAATTGTTATAAATTTTATATTTAATAATTTAACACTAAAATAATAAATGTATGTATCAATTGCACTTGTAAAAAATGTATAAGACATTAATACAAATAAATAATTATCAAAATGCCAATTTATCATAAATAATATAATTAAACATAAACAATAAACAATAAAAATTAATATTAATATTGTGTTTGTTATAAATGCAAATTTTTTATAATCTATTGGTATATTAAGGACATCTATTAATGTCTGATCAATTTCATTAATTTTATTATAAAATTTTACAGTTGTTTTATTTAATAATATTGATGTTAATTGTACTGAAATATGTATACTACATGAAAGTAACAGTGAAATTTGTATAATTAGAAATGATAAATCATTAAATTGATTAACAATTATTAAATTATTTTTTTGCATATAATTAATTATAAATAAAATATTCAATAAATACAATAATAATGGTATTGTTGATAATAATTTTGAATAATTTGTAATTTTTATTTTATCTTTATCAATTTGAAAATTTATTAATCCTAATATTCTTTGAAGTAAAAAGAATAATTTAAATGATTTAAATAGTTCCATTGTATTTGACAATATTTGATAAACTGTTTTCTATCCTTTTACATTTTTTTTCTTCTCCTATTCATTTGAATTCTTTTTATGTCCTATCTTTAGATATTGATTAATTAATTAATTAAATATCAACTTTTGAATGTATTAATACGGTTAATGTTAATTAGATATTTATGGGTCAATTTCAACTTAATTATAATTAAAATAATATTAATAATTGATTTTTAATAATCAATCAATCGATCGAAATATTAAAAATAAAAATAGGAGAATTTTCATTGTATTAATTTCCTTAAATTATATTTCACTCAAACAGATAGAATTTCACAAAATTATTCTAATTGTTTTAGTCTATAGAACTTCTTTCTCTCCCTCCTGCTGAAAGTATTTCAGGACGGTCGTCATTTCACTTCAAACTATTCGACCAATTCTATATTATTCAGAGAAAAATTATTATTTATTATTTTAAAGCTTTAATAAAATTTGAAAAAAAAATCAAACAATCGCATACAATTTAATTTAATTTAAATTTAATTTTTAAATATTTTCATCAAAACGTTGCATCAAAATTTCTGATAAAACTTTCTTATTTATATTTTATTATGAAAATTCGAAAGCTCTGGCATCTTTATCAACAAACAATATTTCACTTTTGTTAAAATACAAGGAACAAAAATATGTAGAAGAAATTTTAATTTTCATGAAATATTTCATGAAAAATTTCAAAATGTTTGAAATATATTTCAAATATTCACAAAGTAGCTGTTTCTATAAAAATAATTGTATTTTAGATATTCGACATAAAAAGCACTTGGACAAAAACAATATTATTTCAATCTTTCATAATACAAAAGAATTCCTAATTTTAGATGTATATAAAGTCGTGTCCTGCTACAAAACTGCTTCTAATCACTTGACAAAAAATATAGAAATAATGAAATAGGAACATATAGATTAGCATTTGCATAAACCCACAATAATTTATTAATTCATATTCAAAATACAATGAATCAAAAACATTTAAATAATTCAAGATAAACTACGGCACAATTATTAATTTCGTGATTTAAAAAACATTTACATAATTAGTTGCCAATTTAGTTTAATTAAAACATATTTTAAGTATGTAACACAATAACTTAGGCATAATCCTGTCTAGTTCTTGTCTGATAGGCTTCGTCGCTAGAAGAATTATGTCGCAGCTACAATGGAAAATGATTTTCGTGTTTATGTTTATTTTTTGAAATTATTGAAATATGGTAAGTTAAAAAATGTTTTGTGTGTTACTAGTTTAATAAATTTTACTTAATAATTTATAAAAATGAATTGCATGTGCTGATTAAGAAAAACATGTAAAAATGTGAAAATGTTCATGCGGTCAGCATATACAAGTCCTGTCCTTGTGATCAGAAGTGTGAACCGGATGGCTTGGGACCCATCATCATGGGTGGCAAAGGAACCGGCTTTGGTCTCTCTGAACCTCCAGCATTAGGTTTAAAGTGTGATTCTTTGTTATCATTCATAGAATCAAATTGTATGTAAATTATAAGATATGTCAATACTGTGCCAATCATCTGAAAAGTAAAAAATTTTAAAAATATATCAAGACGAAAATCTTTAGTTATATTTACGCCACAAATCATATTGTAATTAATATGAAAAAATCCATGTGCAGAAAATTTCAAATGATTGTTTGTGCAATTGAATGCATCTGTCATGCTTATTATATCCTGAGAGAATTAAATTTAATAGTATAACATCACGTGATTTTTTATGAAAATTACATACCTGAGCGGAATGCGAATGTGAACCATTCATTTTCAATTTGGAAATAATTCCAATCGTCCTTCTGGATTGCTTTGAAATCGATTCACAAATAGATGTAATCCCAATAAGTGTCACTAAATTAATAACGATTGTATTAATTATTACTATGAGTGACCACATTGAGTATCCACGACTTTCATCATTTATTAAAATTATTGTGTACAAATAGTAAAGTTGTATTGATGTCACAATAAATATTGATGCAAATGATGAAACAAACAACCAGCCATAATAAATTTCAACGTATTTGCATAAATCATGAATATGATCCAATAAATGAAACAGGTTAGGAAATTTACAAATATCTTTGGGATCTTGCTTTGACACTAAACTAATTATAATAACATTTTTCATTAAAAATTCAGTTTTTTGTTCGGTTTCAAAAAGTGTATTAACAATTTTCAGTCGGTAAGAAATTGAAAACAAAATGCAGTATGCTTGACACAATCCAAATGTATAAATAATTAGTGGAATGCACACAACAATGTAATAAGCCGTACTGTTGTATTCATGTTTGATCACACCAACATAGAATCCATATAATGACCAATAAATTAAATATAGAGAAACTACAACGAAAAATATTAGCAATTTTGAATTGAGTGATTTATAATTAATTTCAGATTTTAACTTATTTAATTCCGAGTCAAATTGATTAAACAAATTAAAAATCTTGTCAAAAGTTCGATATTTTCGTATTGGTACAATGACGGCAATTGTAAAGGTAACTGATTTTATTGCAATTTGTAACCAGTTAGAAAATTGAGATATTGAATTGTTCTTAGTTTTTTGCTTTGAAAAAATATCAACCGCTATTATCCAGTACAAACATAAACTTAGCACAATAATGATCATCGAGAACTTTGGCATTCTTAGTTGAGATTTTTTGTTTATTTTAAATGGAACTATACCAAATAATTTATACACATTTAAAATTATTAAAAAGAAAAACGATTTTCCTTTCAAATTGAACATGATTCCGTTTCACTTGTATCACGAATGATAAAAGAATTTATATTTATATGATTATATCAAATCATTAAATGATTTATTAAAAATATTAAATTATTATATTCATTTTCCTAAAGTTAAATTCACTTTCATTGATTAGTTATTTCAATATCAACGGGAAGTAATATAAATAAAATTTCGAAATACAATTATTACATCAGAAATAGTCATTATTTAACTTATATATTCTTCAATTGTACAATTTAATTTTTAAAAAACACTACCAAACCTCTTCCGATTTTGACCTAATTATTTATGAAAGTTTCAAAACTAAATATTTGATATTTTATTTTTAGTTATTTTCTTTTATGTAATTTTTCCTACTTTTTTTAATTAATTAATTTTATTTAAGAAATACAAATACTTACAAATTTTTAAGCTCTAGCTTTTTTTAAAAATTTAATCAAAATAATGCAAACTAACTACAAATTTATCCTGATTACTTAATATTTCTTGAAAATTGATTAAAATTCCGAAAATTTGATCTAAAGAAATTTATGAGAAATTCAACTTAACGTTATTTTCTTTAATAATAAATAGCAATTATAGCAATTGTTTCGTAACAATTCAAAAACAAAATTAATCGTCAATTTAATGGCAATATTTTAAATTTTAATTTTCATTAAATATTTCATGTTAAGTTTCAAAATAATTCCAATATAATTGAACTATTCACAAAGTTACTGTTTCTATAAAAATTATTGTATTTTAGAGATCGAATAAAAAATGCATTAACACTTGGACAGTTTTTTCCTTTACAATTTGTCATAATACAAAAGAACGCATAATTTAAGACGTGAGAACTCTATAAAGCCGTATCCTCGTAAAACAATTACTTATAATCACTCGAAATATGTGAAAAACAATTTGAAACACACTATGGATACATTGCAATTTTATGTTAAAAAATCGCTTAATCAATTATTCAATATTTATGAGATAGGAGAACATAGTTTAACACTTGCACAAACGCACAATAATTTATTAATTAAAATTCAAAAACAAAGAGTTGCTTAATATAAGTCAAGAACAATTAAATAGTTCAAAATAAAGAACACTTTTATAATTAGTTGGTAATAAGGTTCAAGTGGTTTTAATTAAAAAACATTAAATGCATATTCCATAGTAACTTATTAGGACAAATTCTTGCTTGATTGTTGTACAGAAAAAGGTTGTAAAAGGTCAGAATTTTTATTATCATTCATTGAATGAAATTGTCAATCATCTGAAAAGTAAAAAATATTAAAAATATATCAAGACTAAAATTAATATGAAAAAATCCATGCGCTGAAAATTTCAAATGATAGTTTGTGCAATTAAATGCATCTGTCATAGATTGTATATCCTGAGAAAATTTAATGTTAAAATAAGCATTACATGAATCAGTAAAGATTATGATAAATAATTAGGTACCTGAGGGGAATGTTTTCAACGATTTACATAAATCATGAATATGATCCAGTAAATGAAACAGGTTAGGAAATTTACAAATATCTTTGGGATCTTGCTTTGACACTAAACTAATTATAATAACATTTTTCATTAAAAATTCAGTTTTTTGTTCGGTTTCAAAAAGTGTATTAACAATTTTCAGTCGGTAAGAAATTGAAAACAAAATGCAGTATGCTTGACACAATCCAAATGTATAAATAATTAGTGGAATGCCCACAACAATGTAATAAGCCGTACTGTTGTATTCATGTTTGATGACACTAACATAGAATTCCATATTGAGGGAAAAATTTTAAAGCTTTAATAAAATTTGAAAAAAAATCAATCGCATACAATTTAATTTAATTTAAATTTAATTTTTAATTACTTTCATCAAATCGTTGCATCAAAATTTCTGATAAAACTTTCTTATTTATATTTTATTATGAAAATTAGAAAACTCTGGCATTTTTATAAACAAACATTATTTTACTTTTGTTAAAATACAAGGAACAAAAATATGTAGTTGAAATTTTAATTTTCATGAAATATTTCATGAAAAGTTTCAAAATGATTGAAATATATTTCAAATATTCACAAAGTAGCTGTTTCTATAAAAATAATTGTATTTCAGATATTCCATAAAAAAATCGTTTGGACAAAAACAATATTATTTCAATCGTTCATAATACAAAAGAATTCATAATTTTAGATATGTCTATAAAGTCGTGTCCTGCTACGACATTTGCTTCTAATCACTTGACAAAAAATATAGAAATAATGAAATAGGAAAACATAGATTAATATTTGCATAAACCCACAATAATTTATTAATTCATATTCAAAATACAATGAAGCAAAAACATTTAAATAATTCAAGATAAACTACGGCACAATTATTAATTTCGTGATTTAAAAAACATTTTCATAATTAGTTGCCAATTTAGTTTAATTAAAACATATTTTAAGTATGTAACACAATAACTTAGGAATAATCCTGTCTGGTTCTTGTCTGATAGGCTTCGTCGCTAGAAGAATTATGTCGCAGCTACAATGAACTTTAGGTATGAAAAAAATCCACTTGCATAAATGCATTTTATACTGCATTTGAATGCATATGTGAGAATTGTTAAAAATGGAAAAAGATTTTCGTGTTTTTGTTTATTTTTTGAAATTATTGAAATATAGTAAGTTAAAAAATGTTTTGTGTGTTACTAGTTTAATAAATTTTACTTAATAATTTATAAAAATGAATTGTATGTGCTGAGTAAGAAAAAAATGTGAAAATGTTCATGCGGTCAGCATATACAAGTCCTGTCCTTGTGATCAGAAGTGTGAACCGGATGGAGATTTGGGACCCATCATCATAGGTGGCAAAGGAACCGGCATTGATGTCACTAAACGTTCAGCATTAGGTTTAAAGTATGATTCTTTGTTATCATTCATAGAATCAAATTGTATGTAAATTATAAGATATGTCAATACTGTGCCAATCATCTGAAAAGTAAAAAATATTAAAAATATATCAACACTAAAATCTTTAGTTATATTTACGCCACAAATCATATTGTAATTAATATGAAAAAATCCATGTGCTGAAAATTTCAAATGATAGTTTGTGCAATTAAATGCATCTGTCATAGATTGTATATCCTGAGAAAATTTAATGTGACAATAATCATTACATGAATCAGTAAAGATTATGATAGTAATTAGGTACCTGAGGGGAATGTAAGCGTGAACCATTCATTTTAAGTTTGGAAATAATTCCAATAGTCCTTCTGGATTTCTTTGAAATCGATTCACAAATTGATGTAATACCAATAAGTGTCACCAAATTAATAACGATGGTATTAATTATTACTATGAGTGACCACATTGAATATCCACGACTTTCATCATTTATTAAAATTATTGTGTACAAATAGTAAAGTTGTATTGATGTCACAATGAATATTGATGCAAATGATGAAACAAACAACCAGCCATAATAAATTTCAACGTATTTGCATAAATCATGAATATGATCCAATAAATGAAACAGTTTAGATAATTCACAAATATCTTTGTGATCTTCGTTTGATACAAAGCTAATTATAATTAAATTTTTCATTAAAAATTCAGTTTTTTGTTCGGCTTCAAAAAGTGTATTAACAATTTTCAGTCGGTAAGAAATTGAAAACAAAATGCAGTATGCTTGACACAATCCAAATGTATAAATAATTAGTGGAATGCACACAACAATGTAATAAGCCGTACTGTTGTATTCATGTATGATGACACTAACATAGAATCCATATAATGACCAATATATTAAATATAGGGAAACTACAACGAAAGTTATAAGCAATTTTGAATTGAGTGATTTATAATTAATTTCAGATTTTAACTTATTTAATTCCGAGTCAAATTGATTAAACAAAACAAAAATCTTGTCAAAAATACGATATTTTCGTATTGGTACAATGACGGCAATTGTAAAGGTAAGTGATTTTATTGAGATTTGTAAACAATTGGAAAATTCGGACAGTGAATTGTTCTTAGTTTTTTGCTTTGAAAAAATATCAACCGCTATTATCCAGTACAAACATAAACTTAGCACAATAATGATCAACGAGAACTTTGGCATTCTTAGTTGAGATTTTTTGTTTATTTTAAATGGAACTATGCCAAATAATTTATACACATTTAAAATTATTAAAAAGAAAAACGATTTTCCTTTCAAATTGAACATGATTCCGTTTCACTTGTATCAGAACGAATGATAAATTTAATAAATTCTCTGGTTAAACTTTTGAAAATTAAAATTAATGAAATTATTTATTATTTCTGAATAAAATTTGTCGTCATTACTTAATTTATTCTCTACGGATATAATAACTATAATATTTGTAAACAGAATATTTAAATGATCCAGTTATTAGGAAATAAATTTGATTTGATTTTAATGGATTTATCAAGGAACTATAAACATTGGATAAATAATACGAATGCAATTCATACAATTATTTAGTAATTACAACCATTACTGTGAATTATTATTTAATCATAGAATTTACTATGAAAATTTTTGTTTTGATAAAAATTGACCATACATTTTTTAATTTAATTAGAACTTCAAATGATTTAATCTCCAATTTTTTCATTCCTATAAAATCAAAGTTATTAACAATATAAAAAAATTTAAATAGTAGAGTATTAAGGATTAAAGGAAGATATTATAATTTTGGATAATAAATAATTGAATTTGGCGAAAGCTCATAAATAATTCGACACAGAAGGGTTAACTTTTAAGTTCTTACTTGACCGATAAATTGTGAAAATATCTTCACTTTTTTTTCAATTGATTTGTGTAAAATCTCAATTTTATAGATTCTAAAAAAATTAATTTAATATTTCATTTATATTTCTCTGAATGTGACAAAATAAATATTATTAATAATTGATGATTGAGGTCGAGGGTCATGATTTGTTAAATATCCATTATAATGAAAAATTGTTCACATATTTTTTTTTTTTTTTTCAAAGATTAAATTTAAAAGTTCAAAAAGGACTTTTAAAATTTAATTATATAAAAAGTAATTTAATTATTTAATTAAAATCACATTTCAAAAAATTAAAGTCAACAACATTTTAATAATGTTCCTATATAACATTTTTATTCAATTTTCATAAATGAAAATCATTAGAGCCCAAAAATCAATATAACTTATTTTTTTTGTGAATGAAAATGTTTGTGAAAATTATCAAAGAAGATGACGCACATTATTAACTATATTTATTTTTAGAATATAAATAAGAAAATCAACACGTTTTCTTCAGCCTTAGCACGCAAAATTGCTCAATTACTTTTTTTTTTCTATTAAAAGCCACACATAAAAATAGAAACTCATTTCATTAAATTGACCTTTTTTTTTATATCGTTCTTTTTGTCGATTTTACTTTTTACTTTTTGTTTTTTGTTGTCTAAATCGAATACCAAAAAGTTGTAAATTAAGGATAAGAAATAAATAAGAAATCAAAATTGTAGGTAGGTATTTGTTTTGGTATTTAGGTTATTTCTTGGGTCAAATTATTTCTTAAATATTCTAATCAATGCAATAAATTGTTGTAGATTTGTTATAATTTCCAAATGTCTTTTTTTTTTTTTAAATAAACTCATAAAAAATTACGGAAATATCTGTGAAATTCTCATTGAAATGATTTCAATATATTCTTTTCTCATTGGATAAGAAATTCTAAAATATACTTAACGGCTTAACATAATTCGTTAGAAGCAGATGCCTGTTTGGTAAGGATTACATAGAAATGAGTTTTTGATGATAAATAAAGGAAAATATTTTTACTGTTACACCATCAATTTTTATCAAATAAACATTTGGTTACATAATGATTCTATATATTCTATACAAAAAAATTAAGGAGTAACGTAACCCTCAAATGTAACAACAACATAATCAACACAAATTATATATTTCATTACAGAAAAGGAAAGTATATTTTCATTATAATTTTACTGATACACGATACACGATATATGACCTACTATAAGTGTCGATATTAATACAACATTTATTTTACATTTATGAATGAAAATTTGAAACAAATATACAAGTAAATGTGAATATTCATATAATTATAGCACTTCAGGCTATTTATTGAAATTAAATTAAAACAAAAATATACAAAACAATTTTTATAATTGATTTTGAATGTTGAATTTTTATATTATGTTTGTCTGCAACATTCAATATAATTTTCATTTTGTTTATAGTGAAATTCCATTCACATTTTGTGAAGTTTATTACGCTTACATAACGATTATATAACAACAGTTTTTGTATCATTTAAGTTAATTATTTAACTTTATTTAATTTTAATCAAATATCAAATAATTAAAATATTTAAAATATTCAAATATTTTGTTACAGAATTTTTATTTCCATGAAAATGTTTCTGATGTACATATGACTTAATACATCTAATAAATTTACGTAATATTAAATAAATGAATTAATTTTAATGGATAAACCCAAATTTTATTATCACGAATAAAAAAGAAAAAAACAAAACAAAAGAAGGAAAATTAGAGTAATCAATTAAATTCAATAATCGTAATAAAAATTTTATGATTATTGTTCAGAAAATATATACAGAGAATAAAATAAAATAGAAAAATTGTATTCTATTGAATTTTAGTAATAATCAAAATGTTGTGTATAACCAAAAATAAAACAGTAACAAACAGTAACAAACAGTAACAAACAGTAACAAACAGTAACAAACAGTAACAAATAGAATAAAATGATTAACTAAAATCAAAAAGTAAATTAAAAATAAAAATTGTGTGTTTGTTAAATAAACAATTATAGAAACAGATGTTGCCTGTGTATTAATTAATAATCTAAAGATTGTTATTATTTTTTAAGATTTTTAATTAAGAAAAAAATTTTTTAATCAAAATAATCTAAAACAAAAATATTTCTATATTTGAGTGAAAGTTCATTAACAACAATAATTCATTAAACTTTCATTTTTTATTATAAAAAAATATTTCAATAACAAAACAAAAAAAAACAATGAAATTCTTTAATTATTATAAAGGTCAAGATCAAGAAAATTTTAATTATATTATTATGAGTTTTTTATTTGTTTGTATATAATCGAGATAACTTTGAATAAAGTGACAGAAATTCCTTTCATATAGAATTTAAAAGGGAAAAAAATAAAAATACACAAGTGAAGACAAAAATATAAATATGTAAATGTTGATTTGTATATATCGACATTGTTTTTAAATTTTAACCGATTGATAATAGAATATTCTTATGGCTCATTATTAAAATGTCAAAATGAAATAAAATATATTAAGTATAAATATCACATTGAATAAATTTCCAGTAGAAAACATTTTTAGGTCAATTTAATGGATTTTTATTTTGTTCTTTTTCTTTTTTATTTTATTTACAAAAATTGCATAATTTTGTAAAAAAGAAGAAGAAAAAAAAAAGAAATGGCGATGAAAGAAAAATAAAACATAAGAATCACCATCATCAATATTGACATCACTTATAAATTCTAAATTATGCAGGACATACAATTAATATTAACTGGACAAAAAAAAAAAAAATGATAATGAAAAAAGGACAAAACAAAAATATTAAAAAAACAGGACAAATGAGAAAATTAGTGAAACTGAATTTTAATTAGTAAATTATTTTAATTTAATTATTCTTTATAAAAAAAAAAAAAACATAATTATAAATGAACAAAAATTTAAAATAAACAACTTTTTTTTTTCCTATAAAAGAATTAAACGCAATTAAATGTCCAGTTTCACGAAAAACATTTAACAGTCTGCTAAGCACAATTTTGTCTCATTCATAAATTATTCTGTCCCTTTAACACTTTCTTACTTAACTGATCAAATGTTACGTGAAACTCACCATAAGTAAATTTTATTGTTTTGAATTTTAAGTTAAAAAAAAATATACAACACAAAATATAAAAATATTGTTTATAACGCAGTTGTACCATTTTTACATATTTTTTTAATACAAAAAAAATATAAAAAACAGAAAAACCGAAAATTGTCCCAGACTAAAAAACAAAATATAAAATATAAAAAATTAAAACATATACAAAATAAAGTGTACATCAGACGGTTAAAATTCATTTTTTTTTTTTATACATAAAATTTAACGAATAAACATAGTAAAGGTATATTGAAAAGAAAGAGACAGAGGAAAATATAAAACAAGTTTAAAATGGTAACAAAAAAAAAAAAAAATTTAAAGTCCAAACTTAAATACGAAAAAAAAATAAAAAATGAAAAAGAAAAAGAAAAAGAAAAACACGT
Organism: Pedicia rivosa; assembly: GCA_963082725.1. NCBI lineage: Eukaryota > Metazoa > Arthropoda > Insecta > Diptera > Pediciidae > Pedicia > Pedicia rivosa. The sequence continues at coordinate 10,521,184 of OY720153.1, read as the reverse complement.
CTCTGAATAATAATCAATTCTTATTGTATGGATAATAAAATTTTATTAAAAACTTTACAAACTGAATCAGTTTTTGTAGAGAAAATATTATAAGAATAATTTAGAAATCTAAATGTTTTTTCATGTCTACGAAATTAGTTTTAAATACTTTACATAAAATTCTAAAATTGAATAGAATTACAGAAATTTTAATTAATGTCTCAAGAATATAAGTGATGATGATGTAAGGATGACATCACAATTTTCTTAAATCACTTGAATATTATCTATAACAGAATATCAAATTACACTTTCTTTCTTCTTTTGAATTAATTTATAATGATTTGTCGTAATCGTAATTTGATCCTAATCGTGTTGATTATTAATTAATCTTAAATTTTGATGTTTTTATCCGTAGAGAATCAGATTTTTTTTTTTGGTTTAATGTAATGTGAGAGTAAGTAAAATTTTGTTTAAGTAAGAAAATTGATAATTGTACTTGGATAAATGTTCATTTGTACCTAGCTAATTTTGCTGGTGTTCCTTTGTATTTAAAACATTAAACAAAAATATGTTAGAGACAATTACACTGGAGGACAGTTTTCATGATGTGTGAAAATTATACATTTCAAACTGTGACAAAATTCACTGTATACTTTACGTGTGATGAATAAATATTAAAACTCTAAAACAAATTAATTAATCAAAGACACAATTATTGACTCACTCACGAAACTCACTAACTTCATAAAATCAACAAACCTGATAAATTATCTTTAAAAGTTTAATTGGTACTAATAACTCTATAGTTGAAGTACTATAAATTAAAATAAAAAAAAATTATTGACTTAATTAGGAATTGCCTTAATAAAGTTCAAATTAGAAAACCGTCAAATCATATATTAAAATTCCACCATTTTGAAAAAGAATCAAATTGCAGCCAAAAAATAATCTTAAAAATTCACACTATAAAATATTAATATTTATTACATTGTGTGTATTGAAAAGAAATTAGGATGGCTGTTTTAATATACCCAACTGAATGATATAAAAAATATACACGCAGACAATTGATTATACGTTATACATGTTGTTGTTTTATCTTTGTTAGTGATTTACGTGATTTGGGTAATATAAATCTTATAGAAGGGGTTTATCGTTCTTTATTTTTTTTTGTTCTTCTTCTTAACCACAACTTAAAATGATTTTCTAGTGAAGTGAAAAAGAAACTAAATTCTCTTGAATTTTCTTTAAGAAAATAAAAACAAAATACGATAAACCCAAACAAAAAAAAAAATGAAAAAAAAAAACAATAAACTTAAATAAATTGACTACAGATGCACTTTAAAAATAAGTGTGTGTGTGTGTGTGTATGTGTATACGTTTTTATTATTTGGCTACACTTATCTGTCAGTACTTTTATTGAACGTGCGTTAAAGATCGATTACCACTCAGCCACATTACTTACAATTACAATGAAATTCACTTTAAATTTAAATTGATTAAAATTCTGATACAATTTTTCAGTTTAAATCCAACATTTCCGACGAATACTTACTGATAGTAAGTAACCTGTACCGCTTTTCTTTTTGTTCTCCAATATCCTTCAATATCCTAAAAGTAGTTCACTGACATAATGAAGTTAAAATTTTGTCAAGTCAAAATAAAAACATCAAATTCCAGTACAATGATTTATTGGTGACAAAAAAAATTGTCTACTTTCGGTAAAGAAAAAATTGATTTACTGAATATAAACCATTTTTAGAAATAGATAAATGTGGGTAACATTTTAAATTGACAAAAAAAAGATTTGAACTTGATCTGAAATTTATAAAAGAAAAAGTCCAATATTGATGAAAGAAGATTAATTATAGGATCAACTGGTTACCACAAGTTACATAAAAAATAATGTTGGTTGTTCTATTTTTAGTATGTTGTGTTGAATTATTTTATTTTAAGAAAAATTTCTATTTTAAAAGACAGATAAAATATAATAATAATTTTTTACCCAAACTTTTAATTGGTTTTACAGTAAAATCGTAGGCTTCATTCTCTTTTATTTTATTATTTATTTTTTTTAACTGAAAGTTCTAATTCTAATAAAGTTAAAGTTCAATTAAATTACAAGAATATATATAATTTATTTTTGTCCCTTATTCTGGAAAATTTTCCTCTATGATTTTCTATTTTCTCTCTATTCTCTCTATTTTTTCAAAATATATATAAAAAAAAAAACTTCCAGACGGTTTTTACAGCAAAGAAAAACTGAAGAAGAAGAAGAAGAAATCTATTAATTTTAATACAATTTTTTTGTTTTGTTTTATATTTTTTTCAATAACAACACAACAACAACAACAACAAAATATACAACAAAAAAAAGAAGAAAAGTGAAAATTTAATAGAATCAAATAACGATTACGAAAAAATTAATTTAATTTAAAAAAGTGCCAAAAAAAAAGAGAAGAAAAAGAAAAAAAAAACTAAAAATAGAAAAATGAAAGAAAAAATAAAAGAAAAACAAAACAAAAGAATTAATTGTCGTTTATTCAACTGGAATAAATTTTTTCTGAATTTAATGAATAATCGATTTTTATTGTTGATTATTATCATTCTTTAAAATAAAAAAATATTTTTTTTTGTTTCTTTAAAGGAGATAAAAAAAAAGAAGAAGAATAATTTTGTCAAACCAGACCAAACCAGACCAAAAAGATCTTCAATTTTTTCTTTTTTTCTATCAAATGAAAATTTTAATAATTTAAAGAAATAAAAATTCAAGGTTATAAACCTTCTTGTATATACATTTTGTTTTTTTTTTATTCTATTTATAGGAATAACTTCTTTCTTTCTAAGCAAACGTTTAAATAATAAAAACCAAATGTTAAAAGAAACATTTAAAAATAAAAACTGAACTTACTTTTATTTGTAAATCCTCTTTCAATCCTTCTGTATACTCATATTATTATTTAGATTGAAACAAAATACACACACACACACACATACACATAACACACAACACATATTTTTTATACCACATGTTTCTAATGTTTTTTCATCATCTTCATCAATCTTCTTCTTTTTTATTTTTGAAATTGTTGTAAGAAAATTAAACGAAAACCTTTTTACATGAGTTTACATTTTTCTCTGTTTTGTATTTGTAGTGAATTTTATCAATGAAAAATTTTTAAACATAAAATGGGGCGCCATCATTATTACTTTTACTATAATGTTGTTTATTTTTTCTAGGCTAAAAATCTAATGATGATGTTTATTCAAATATATACAACCTGATTTATTTACTTATTTACTTATTTAACTTATTTAAGAAAACGAAACAATTAAAAGAAGTCAATTACAATTTTTAAAATAAATTCATAAATTGTTTTCTTTAGAGCAGACAATGTTTCGAATTGAAATAAATACATGTGCAGATGTTAGGTGGCTCAGAACCCACCTCGAGAATAGTTATTAATAACCTTAGTGGTTGATGTACTAAGTTAAAAAAAATTGAACTACAATACAACAAATTCATAAATCAAAATAATTAATATAAATTCCGTTAATAAAGAATTTGATTACCAGCTAATAGTAATGAAGATTGAGATTAGGAAATGATTCAGAATTAATATGTAAATTGAGATCAATCTCGATCTATAATATATAACTGTAGACAACATCTTTCAATTCACCAACCATTTTTTTTGTTGTTAAATATTGAACAAAGCTCACGTAAAGTATAAAAAAAATATTAGAAAAATTCTTTCATCAATAACGAATCGTTAGTATAAAGTGTAGAGTATACGTGGTCATACACGCAATAATTTTATTAATACGTACCATTACTGAATCAAATATGAAATAATGTAATGTCTGGGCTTTATCCCATTATATTCAATTTCATGTGAAAAGTCACCGTAAGTATTTCAGTATTTTTCAATTCAATAGGATATTGTTTAAAAATTCTTAACACTCAATTTTTTCCATATATGTTATTCTTCATCCATTTCCAATAATAATAAGGGTTTTTATTTTATATCGCCAAAAACATTTAACAGGATATCGAAAAGCTGCCATTTACAAATCACGATTGTTACATTAACTTTTTACAACAAATTAAATCTTTCAGACGATTCTTACACAAGAATATTTATATTTTTTATTCAAACACTTTTTCTTACTAATCAGAGAATAAGAAATCTAAATAAATTTCCAGGGCATTCATGATTCTTAATTTTCTTCTTTGATAAAAATTTTTGTGTATGTTTTTACTAATGTGATTTCAAACGATTTTGGTGAAACACAATTATCAGTTTTTCATTCTGCTCACTGTATTTTTTTAAAAACTTACCACGTTTTATATAATTTTTAAGTTTATTAACCCTGATTACATTTGAATATCTCAGCCTAATGCAATTTAAAAAAATTAATAAATAAATCATTACTTTAATCTTCACACCAGACAATAATTTTACTTTAAAAATATTTATTTTTTTCTTTATTTAAATTCAAAGTAAAAAAACGACAAAAAAATTAATAAATCGTTTCCTAATCAGGATTATTTATTTATGTTTTACTTTGTCATTTATATTGTCTATTTTTATTTTAATCACAAAAGCACAATAATAATTAAATTTAGGTCAAACAAATTCATAAAAATATAAACAAAAATATCTAAGAAAATAAAGTTTAATAGAAAAGTTATTCAGTGATTCATTATATACAATTCGATATTATTTTCTTAGTTTTCTATTTACTTTCGGTACATTATTCTTTATTCTTTATTATTTATCAAGATCGAGAAAAGTTTCTTCCTCATTCAATAGTAAAACAATTTCTTTCTTATTTTTTCTTATAAATCATGTGAATGTAAAGAATTGTTATTTTTCAAGTAATGACATTTTCTTACTACAAAGTAAATTTCTTTTTCTGTAATAATAAAAAGTAATTGATGCTAATTAACCCAAAAAATATTTTATACTAAAATTATAAATAAAAATTTTATTCAATTGATCATCGTCGAATCACATAAGACACAAAAAATTGTATATTTTGTTCAAATGTTTGGTTGATGATAATTATAAATAATTTGTTTGTAAACTTTAATTAATCTGAAGTGCAAGGTCAACACCTTAAAATATTTATATGACATTGAAGATTTAAACTGTAATAACCATCAGATATATTTTTATTACAATAAAACTAATTATTGTTTTCTTAATAAAACATTTTTTGTTGTTTACCAGATAAAAGTAGATTAGTAATCCTATTAACACAATTAATAAATGAAAAGAAAAAATAAAAAAAAATTTAAGATGAATAAGCACAAGACATTCATTGTATTGTTGAAAGAAAGAGACAATATATATTTACGTTAAAGATTTAAACAAATATTTAAAATATTTACTTGAATTATTTCACAAGTGAATGAATATAAAAAATTTTGTTATTTTTTTAAGAAAAAAAAAATATATGCGTAAAGAAAATCAATCAAATCCAATTACATATAGAGAGAGAATCTATAGAATTTTAACAATTTAACATTTTGACATTTTAACATTTTGACATTTAACATTTAACATTTAAATAAAAGTATGACAATAAACATTTGTAAAAATTAATTCCAAATCAAAAAATCTTATACTGTAAGATCAAACAATTCATTTATTTATTTTTTTTTTAACTACTTTAATATTTTATCCAAATCACAAAATAATTCAGATTTATTCGGTCATTATTGAATTATTTATTTGTTGTAATTTTTTCCTTTGTCGTAAGATTTTCATATCTTTTCTTTTTTGTTTTTTTTTTGTTTTTTGTGAATAAATAAAAGAGAGTTTCTGTGCACAAGAAAAACAGTTTAAGTTTTATTTATAGTTTCGTTTTTTTTTGTTTTACTTCATTTAATTATAAAATTCATTCATTTAAATTTTCAAAATATAATTTTCTTAATTGTTTGTTGCAATAAATTTTTAGCGCTAAATTCTGTTCTTTGACCCAAAACACAACATTATAATTTAATTGTTTTTATTATGGCTTATTGTATTAATCGTAAGGACAAGCGTCCAGTTACAGACATGAGATGTAACAACAATTTGAACTCATAATTCTATTACGGATTTGTAGATGGGGGCTCACATTTTACAATGACAAAACTCAAATATTATCTGCCAATTTAATTTGCATAGGAAAATTATTTCAACTACATTTAATAAGGTGTTACACACTTATCTTTATTTATGTAATATGAATATTATTAGAGATTTTACTTTACCTGGAAGAAACGGAAAATAATTATATAATAAATATATGTAAAGGTGAAGCCGCTATTTACTGGCATCTTATGATTAAAATTATGGAGCGTTTTAAGAAAATGTTTGTACCTACTTTACTTTATGCTTCTTTATTATTATTATTATTTGCATTTTCATAATATTTAATTAGTTACTATATTATTGAACTTTTGATCTTTTAAATATTTTAAACTTTTAAAGATCCATATAATTATGTTGTTTTACTTTAACTTGGCGTTCATAAATTAATTTAATAATGGAATTTATTGTTGTTGTGTTTAATTGTTGAATTTTTTCAAAAATCTTCAAAATACATAAAACCAGAAATAATTCCGGTTTTCTAAAATGTTTCTTATTAAAATTAATTTTTCAACATCAAAACGAAGAATTTTTATTGAGTTGATCGTAAAATAACAAAAGAAAAAAAATTCATATTAGACGCAATTTTATTTGTAAATAAAACGTGCTGTTTATAAATGGGGGTACCCTAAAAATTTACAATAATTATATGCTAAATTAATATAATAGAAAGGAACATAATAAAAATTTGAATAAATTTTACAAGAAGTTCAGAATATGAATACAAAAAAAAATATTCTAATTTTCCTTAAGAGAATTTAGTACAATAATTTTGGTTGGTCTCGATTTTCAAAGAATTTTCAAAAAAAACAAAAAAAAAAAACAACAGAGAAGAATAAACAAAAGAAATTAAAAATAAAAAAATTGTACCCGAGAAATTTTAAGAGGACACGACTTTATAATATTAAATCGTGTCCTCCTTATATTTCTTGTCGAGGACAAAAAAAATAATATTAATTCTGTATAAATGAACTAATTTTCTAAATCTTTGAGTGTCAAATTTTAATGATATCATATTTATTCATAAATTTCATTTATTTAATACGAGAACATAAAAACATAAGTACACAAAATTTCTTGTAAAAATCTTCTAATAATTCTCTGTTTTAGAAAATTTTCTCTTTTTTCTTTAGAAAATTCCAAAAATTTGATAAAACAAACGTCCTGAGTTCTAGTCTCAGTTATGGCATAGAAGGTTTTCAGTCCATCAATTTTTCTTTAAATAAAAACTTTAATTTAAATTGAAAAATATTAATCATCTAATTAATATAGTCTAATGGTAAGGAGTAAGTAAATGTTAATTTCATTTACACGACTTCTAAAGAAATTTATTGATTTTTATTTCCGATTTTTTCTTTTTATTTACTACAACACTTTAATTGTATCAACGTAATACGTCACAGACAAAAAAAATATGATTAACATTTTTATCAAAAAATTAAATTAAATCACGTTAAGTCATATTCTTTGGTAAAAAAAAATGAGATTAGATAATAAACAGCTTGTAGAATATTTTCCCATAAATATTTTCAACTTCCGTTTCTACTTTGATATTAGAATTTTATTTTTATTTAATTAATTTTTGTTTTCTGTTTTTTTTTTCTTTCTTTCTTTCTTTTTTTATTGGGAGGATACAAAATACACAAACACATATTAACATACACGTGCACATCCAAAAAGTTCTGTTAATATAATTATGACATTAATGGATCTTTATTTTTTTGTTTTTTTTTTTTTTTTTTTGAATTAATTAACACAATTTTAAATAAATTTTATACTTTTGAATATATATATTTTTTTTTCTTATGGTTATTACGTTTTTTATGTTTAAAGATAATAATTTAAGTTGTTAGGTTGTTGAAAAATATTTACAAAAATTTTATACAATAAAACAGAATTTAATGAAAATCCTCAAAATTGTTAACCGCATTATAATTTTGTTGGTTGGTATTGGTTGGTTAAAAAAAAACACTCTTCTTATATACGCAATTATAAAATATAATTTATTTGGTCAAATATAATCTGGACATAGTCCACACATTGTGTCCAAGTAGATAGACACACATTCAAATATAGAGTTCAAGAGTTCAAACCGTTAGTGTGCGATAGAAAAAATCAATTTGATTTCATTATTAACTTTTTTTTTTTTTTCTGTATAAAACCCGGATCTAAAAATTTAGTCAATCCTAAGCACACACACAAATATAACATAATATAATCTGACAATCTGTAATAAATCCTAAAAATAAAAACATCAACATTAGCTAATTAGAAAGAAGAAGAACAAAAAATCTATCATTCAACTAAATAAATAAATCATTTGGAATAAAGATATCCAAAACTAAAAAAACACAAATAAATGCGTCCATTACTTACTAAAGACTATAAAAAATAAAAAAAAATATTACCCACAAACATACAAACATAAGAAAAAAAAATGCAATCCTTCTTCAATCAAAATAATATTTTCATTTTGTACATTTACAACAACAAAAATAAAAATTGGTTTCAATTCTTGTTTCTTATATTTTGATCAGAAAAATTAACTTTATGTGTTTGTTTTTTTTTTTTTTTTTTTTTGTTTTTCATTTTTTGGTTGAATGTCAGACAAGAAAATATAACAATTTAGTTCAATGTCATAGTGAAAAATTGATAGTTTAATTGTGTATTTAGTATTTTTCATTTTTATATAAATAATTTTAATAAAAATCAATATAGAAAATATGGGGATGATTCTTATTTGTTATATCAATTTATTGATTTCACAATATTCTATAAGTGAAAAATGAGATCAGTCACTAGACGCGACACGATTTATCGATTGATCGTTAGAGATTTTTCATCGTTTTTTTTTTTTTCTTCTTTTTCTTTTTGCATTTTATAGACTAAAAATAAAGAAAGGAAAAACTTAAGAGAAGCAATAAAGCTTCATTTCATATAAGATTTCATATTTATAGACAATTTTTTTTTTTCTTTCTCAATGCAAACTGAAACAAATTTAACAGTATTTTTTTTTCTTTTTTAGTTTTTATTTTCTTTGTGATTTTATTTAATCAAAATGAATATGAAATATTGAAAATGTAGCTGAACTTTAACCGATATTTGATTAGTCTCACTTTAATACAATTTCATTTAAATTACAACCAAATTTATTTATACATTTATTCCACATCAATAATATTTGATATTGTCATAAAGCACAAAATTATACAGCACTATTGACCATGACCATCGACTATCAATCGATAAAGCAAAATATTTTCTTGATTAATTAATTTTTTTCGGAAAATCAGAGAATTTATCCCAAATTTTATTTCAGGAATATATTAAGAGGAATTAAACTAAATTAAATTAAATAAATAATTAAAATAAAATGTTAACTTCATAAAAACAAAAAAACAAACAAAAAACTTTATGAACTTTTAAATTTTATTTAAATTTCTTCCACACACACACACACTCACACACAGCCACATACACACACATCCGAATAAATTACGTAAAATATTTTAAAGGAATAATCAAATTATCGTCTTCTCATTTTTTATTCCTTTCAAGGCACACAAAAAAACAAACACACACACACACACACACACATTTTTATTTTATTATTATCCCTTCTTTTGTTTTAGACTTTTTTTTTTTTTGATTCAATTTTTATATTTTCCCATTTTCATTTTGAGTTTTCAATAAATGGTGGGATAAAGGTAAAAACCTACTTATGTATGTAAAATTTTCAAGTTTTGTTTCTCTCGAGATATTAATCATGTTGACAATAAATGAACAATCCATAGATATATTTTTTTGGTTTTGTTTGTTTTGTTTTGTTTTGTGTCTTGTGGCTTTAGACTGCATTGATCCCTATTCTTGTTATTTTCTTTTCTTTTATTTTTTCCATCTTCTCTCTTTTGTCTTTTAAATTTAATTCAAATCAAAATACAAAAGAAAAAACAAAAGAAACACAGAAAAAAAAAAAAAAAACGTTGTACAAACAAATAGCACACATTGTAACCTTGAATTTGTTGTATTAAAATTGAGCAGAATATTTACATATAAATGTTGATATATTTACAGTTTACACACACACACACACACAAACAAACAAACACACACACACATCAAATTAGAAACATGTTCTAATAAATATTATTTCTTTAATATTTTTTTATCAAATTAATTAAATCGTTATAAAAAAAAATTAAATATGTTTTCATAAATTTGTTGGTGGGGGGTTTGTTTTTTTGTTTTTTTCATAGACAAATTTTTCCTCATACCAGGGAAATTTTTTATTTTTATATTTTAATGAGTTTATTTTTGATTATTATTTAGAATTTACTTTTCTTATAGATGATAATTTTTTGTTAATCGTATACCTTCAATGATTTCTTTTTTTTTTTTTTTGATTTGAATTTAGAAAGAAGACAAGAAAAAAAAAATTGATAAATAAACAAAAAATTAGTCATGACATAAAAATATTTGTAACAGTTTTTCTTATTAACAATTTCTTCTTCTTGTTCTTCTTCTTCTTTTTAACATTTCTTTACAAAATAATCTAATTTAACTTTATGACAAATACAAAACATTTTCTATCAATAATTTTTTTCGTAGAATTTTTTTTCTATCCAATTTAGAAAAAATTTGTTGTTGATATTTATAAAAAATTTTATCAAATATATTTTTATTTTTTTTACTTATTGCCAAATTTTCTAATTAAACGAATGTTTTTTTTTGTTTTTTTTCTATTGAATTTTTTGCGAATATTTTTCCCATAAATTTCATTAATTTTGTCTTTATATTTTTCGAAATTTACTAAAATTTGATCAATCAAAAATATTTTCTTTATTAAGAAGAAGGAACAAAAACACAAATTTCACTTGGTAACCAAAAATTTGTATGTTCTCTCGTTTTGTAGTGATTTGAACACGGTACCTTTCGATATTCCGGTCAGTGTAAATGAAATCAACAACGGGTAAAATTTCTATAAACGGAAGAAAAAAAAAACACGACGAATTTCAATTAATATTTTATTAAATGAAAAAAAAAAAATAGTGAAGGTCGGCTTCAGTTTATGAGTAAAAAAAAGAAAGAAAAATTTAATTTGCAAATGTCACTTGATATGATTCTTCTACCCCCACCCCCCTAATGCGTTTAGAACAGAAAACTATTCTAGTCTAGAGAGTCTAGACCATTTAAAACATATGATTTTCTAATATTCTATTATTTGGGTAGAAAAGGTAAAAAAAAAGAAAAGAGACAAAATAGAAAAGAATAGAAAAAAAAAATTATTATTCCAATAAATTCTAGAATATTTTAATGTACAATGAAAAATCTTTAATCTGTTTTTAAACAAAAATATTTGATAAGATCATATACACACACTGGCCTTTGCTGGCTTTACAGAAAAGAAAAGAAAAAAAAAAACAGTCATCTTAAATTTAAGGTGATGTATGAGGTCACAATTGATGACAGACAACATGATTTATAGATCCACAGAGATATTTTTATTTTTTTTCTTTTCTGTTTTCCGTTTTCACTTTATTTCCTTTTTTATTTTTTTATTCTGTTATGGTTTCACTTTTTTTCTTTCTTTCTTTCTTTCTTTTTGGTTTTTTTTTGAAGAGAAATTAATTGTATTATGAACTTTTGACCTTATATCTCTAGTCCCAGATTAATCATATCAATTATTATAATTTTCCTTATTTTTCCTTATTTTTCTTTTTTGTGAATAAAATAAACAAATTGGTTGTGGGACGTTGTTTATTTTTGTTATTTTTTCTTTTTTTTTTTTTTGCTTTTATTAAAGATACATACATGTGTGACTGTATCACTAATACATATATATGTTCACCAAACTAATATAGAAAATGTTTGAGTTCAGTAACATTTTAAATATCCTATAGGTCGATTTGTCATCTAACATCAACATCAACATCGTAACCATAGATTATTGGTATGTAGTTTCTACTTTTGGCTATTGAACTTTACCAATAATAATAATAATAATAATAATAACAATAATGAAAGATATAAAGAGAGAGAGAGTGTGTGTGAGAGAGAGAGAGAGAGAAAAGTATAAACGTACGATTATTTGTAATTAAGTCATCTGAATAATAAAAATGAAATTATGTGAAAAATACTGGAAGTAATTTTATTATTATAATATTTTTGGTCTGTTCTCTGAGACAGACTGTTTATTATTAAATATTACACGTGTAAAATTTATATACTGAATTAATTTAAATTTTTCTTTAATAAAAAGACACAACATGAAAATCAATAATATAAAATTTCAAGATCCGCCTAACAATTTTTGTATAAAGTAAGTTTTTTTTTTGTTTTTGTTTTTTTTTTTAAGATGTTTTTACAAATACCAATGTAGGAAAAAAAAAACTTTAAATGTTAAATCAGAAAATAATACAAAGAGACAGATCTTTACTGTATTTGAGAGAAAGAGAGAGAGAGAGAGAGAGAGAAAAATACCTAAGAGAATATATTTTCATGAGAGAATATTATTCATTGAAGAGAGAAAACTAAAAGAACAAAAAAAAAACTTGTAAATATTTTGATGATGAAACGCGCGGGTGTGCAAAGGGGAAATTCAATAGATAAAAAAAAATATAAAAAAAATATATAAGTTGAAGTTGTTTTATTGAATGAATAACTTAATTCAACTCCTGCCATATTCTTCGTCTTCCTCTTCTTTTTTTTTTTTCGTTGTTGTGTTAACACTTTGTTTGGTCCAATATTTTTCCTCCAGTTATCAGTAGCGATTTGGCTCTTGCAGAAGTCGCGTGTGTAATTTTTTTATTCTCTCACTCTCTCTCTCTCTCTCACACACACATTTTATTCAAAATTTCATTGTTATTCCTGAACTACAGTTAAATCAGTAATAGAAATTAATTACAGATTAATTACAGACAATTATTATAATTATTGTTAAAAAAAAAAAAAACAAAAAATGTTGTTTAAAAAATAAAAAGTTAAGCAGAAAAAAAAAAAATAGAAATTCACGAGAAAAGTTTAAAATTTCTTTCTTTTTTTTTTTAAAAAACAAAAAAAAAAAAATTCTTAATTAAAAATTGTGTGAATTTTTAGTGCGCGCATTTTTATTTGTTTTTTCTTTATTTTTCTATTTTTTTGTGTGTTGTTTAATTGTGTGATTTTCTTGTTGGATTTAATAATTTTATAATAAATTGACTTAAACTGAAAACAAAAGAAAGAAAGAAAAAAAAAAAAGGACAAGAACCAAAAAAGCAAAAAAAAAAACAAACAATTGGATTATAAATCTGAAGAAAAAGTTTCAACAAAAACAAAGAGAAAACAAAAATAAATTAATTACAAATTTTTTAAGAGGTAATTTTTTTTTATTGTGGTTTTTTTTTTTTTGTTTTTTTTTTTTTTTGTTTCATTTTTCTAATTTTAAATTTGAAAGAATCTTTTTTTTTTTTGTTTCTCTACTAAATTTTCTTACATTTTCCTTCTTCATCATCATCGTCTTTTTCTTCTTCTTCTTCTTCTTAGTAATTTTACATAATTTTTACCTTGCAAAAAAGAAATTATTTTTAAACGTACCATCAAAAATTTGAAAAATATTTTTCTAAAAAAAGATTCAATTAATTAACAAAAAAAAAAAATCTAAAATTGAAAAATGAAAAATGAAAAATGGAAAATGGAAAACTTAAGAAAATACTAACAACAACAACAACAACAACAGCAAGAAAACTAAAGAAATATTCTATTATTAGAATTTTTATAATTAAACAAAAAAAAAAAAAAAAAGGGTCAAACTTTTACAAATGTGAAGGTTGAACCAAAAAAATCTAATACGTTCATTAGAAACATTAATTTAATTTTTATTGTTAATTAATTAAGAATTTTCGTGGTAGAAAAATCTGTTTGTGAATACATCCATGAAAACTATAATTACGGTTGGAGAGGGTGGGAGAGGAAAAATATTATAAATTTTCTGTTGAAAAAAAAAATAAAAAAAAAACTAAAAATTATTTAGCGAATTATTTTGAATTATAAATAAAGAAAAAAAATGTTTTTAAGTTTTCGTTTCTTTTTGTTTTTGTTTTGGTTTTTTATTAGAGAAATAAATAAGTCATCATAAAGTGTGTTACACGAATTTTTTCTGTGTGAAGAAAAAGAAAAAGAAGAAGAAGAAGAAGTAAATCCATTAAAAAAAAAACGATATTTCTTGAGTGTTTTAGAGTTTATTAAAACAGATTATTTTCTTGTTGTTGTTATTGTTGTTGTTGTTGTTGTTGTTGTTCTTGTTATTTATTCTGTAGAAAGTTTTATGTGTGTGCGTGTGTAAAAGTAGAAATGCAATTAAGACAAATATAAACGCAATAATAAAAAAATATTAAAATCAAAAAAAAAAAAATCTATTTGAACTTCCTCCATAAAAATAACACCCGGTGAAAATTAACACAATTAATTTATAATTTTCCATTTAATAAATTCTAAAAAAAAAAAACTATTTTCAATTACGAGTAAAAATTATTGTAGGCAATTTTTTGTTGATTGTTGACGTAACTGAAAATTTGATTTAGGAGTTGATTTTTTTTAGGAGTTCTACGCATTAGGATCGTTAAGAATAAATTTTTTTAAAATGAATGAAAATTTTTATATTTAAGAAAATGGAAAATTAAAATGAACCAGAGAAAGAGAAAATATTGTTAGGTTCAGTTTGTTAATTAAGAATGTTTAATTTCTTCTGGGTTTTTTTTTTACATTGAATTTTGTTCCCAACTCCTCTGTAAAATCTTATAAGAGTTTTATTTTTAAAGATCTTTTGTTTTAAGTGTAGGTGTGATTTTATTGTGAAATAAAATATCTTCTTTTTTTTTATAATTAAGAGAAAGTAGAAAGAAAATTGATAAAAGGATAAAGGAAACGTATAAAATTAATTATGCATTTCTACGAAAAGTTTTTGAAAAAAAAAAAAAAAGAAACAACAAATTTGTCGTTGCCAAAATAGATTTTCCAAAACAAAAAGAAAAAAAAGAAAAAATGATAAGATAGGATTGTGTGTTTCAGGTTTAAATCAAACGACCAACGCAACAAAAAAACTTTTTCTTTTCTTTTACAAAAAAGTTCAAATTAAAACCATTTTATTTTAATGAATAAAATATTCTTTAGAAAATGGAAAAAAAAAACTTTTCCTTTTTTCTTCTGACACCTTCTTTTTTTCACTCTCTCACTATCTCTCTCTCTCTCTCTCTCTCACACACTCTTATGTCGTCACTTTTATTTAACCTACAACAATTTCGTTTTTTTTTCTTTCTTTTTATTTTTATTTTAATTGTTTTATTGCTTTTCTTGTAGACTTAATAATTTTTTATACTAATTAGTCTACAAAATCTACAAGAGTCCATAAGGCAATATGGCTTTCATTCTATAATTATTATAGTTTGAATAATAAAATGCATTATTATTAATGGATTAACATCAGGGATTATATTATTATTAATTATCATTTTTAATTATCTTTTGTAACAATTTTTTATTGTTGTTAACAATTATTTGTTTTAGTTTAAAATTTAATGATAAAAATTGTACAATATAGAAAAGTTGAATTTAAATCAAATTGAAAATAAAATAGAAAACAGACAAAATATTTTTTTGTATTGTACACTAATAAATGCATTAGAAAAAAGTTTTGAAGAAGAAAAGGAAGAAAAAGAAAAATAAGAAGAAGAAAAAGAAAAAAATTGTTCTACATTTTATTAAAATCGAAACAAACGAAAACTTTTAAAAATACGTAATGAATTTTATTAGAATAACAAACTAAATAAGAGAATATAAATTAAATTGAATAAATAAAAAAATTGCATCAAATATCTTTGGTATGATTTCTAATAAATATTTTTTTCTCTTTCCTTTTATTTGAATTGGAAATTTTTTTTTATAAATAAATAAATAAATAATTAAATGGAAATTATTAAGACGAAGACAAAAAATATGTTGTTTGTTTCAAAAATAAAAAACAAGACGTAGAAGAAGAAGAAAAACAAAAACAAAATCAAAATCGGGACAAATATGGTTTCATCAGTAATTCCGCGTGTAATATTTTTTACGATACAAAAACCAATTAAATAGAATTTTTAATTAAATTTATTCAACTGTTTTCAATTAAATTTTTTATATATTTTTGTCGTATGAGGATATGCGGGAAAAAAAATGGTAATTTAAACAAATTTTGTTAAAGTTGTTTTAAATTTTTCTCTTATGTCGCGGATAAATAGAAAATTCTATAGAAAATTATTTTCCGCATTTTATTCACAATACAAAACACAATAATTTTATGATTAATTTAATTGAAAAATAGAAAATGCAAAAAAAAAAAATAATAATAATGATCAATCCAATAAATTTGTTGTTGTCTATATTTTTGTCACAAAATAATTCTATAGGATGTTAGAAAATACAAACAATGTTTTATTTTAGAAGGCCAAGGTAATAAGTATTTCCTAATAGAAGTTGTTCATGTTATTTTAATCAATAGTTTATTGATAGAATGTGATAACAAAAATAAAAATAAATTCTGATAAATGATGAGAAAATTGGTTGTTGCCTTCTTGGACACGCATATAAAAAAAAATAAAAAAAAATATATATATAAAAATAGAAAGAAAATACAATAAAGATGATGATACATTATGATTGTGGGGGAGTTAAATGAATGTGCTATCAACCCATTTTTTTCACAATCACATGAAATTAAATAATAATCAGAAAAAAAAAACAACAGAATATAAATTGTATGTGTTCTATTACTTGTAGTATTGTTAGTTAGTACAAATATACTTACAATATAAAAATCAACGATAAAAATATAAATATAGATTAAAAATACTAAACAAACAACGTGCAACAGACAGTATTTTATAAACAATAATACAATTCTAATTCTAAATCTAAATAATATATATAAAAAAAAAAAAATTAAAGGTCTGTTCAGAATTATTAACTGATTGATGATATATTGAAAATTTGACAGCTCTAATTCTTTTCGATTAATCAAAATATAAAGAAAAGTAAATTGTTTTTTTTTTATCGTTATTTTTAAAACAAAAAAAATATCTATTTGGATTATCTTTGGCATCTAATCCTTTTTACATTTGCTCTACTAAAAAAAAAAAAAAATTAATGATTTATTGTGTAAGTTCAGTGTCATCGTGAGCTTGAGTTTCACCAAAACTTTTAACTTCAAATCACTTTTTAATCGGATTAACATAATATCAATTCTCTTTAATATTGTTGTCTGATTTTATTCTTAATTAAGTGTCACTTAAAATTGTTGTGCAACACCAAACGTTATTATTCCCTTTGTGTTCGAATTAATTTAAATAATCGATAGTCAAGTACGGCAAATAAAAATTATAAAGAGGAACTTTAACTTTCTAACTTTTCCATAATATTATAGATAATTTATTAGAACATCAGATTGAATAATGAATAAATATTCAAAGATGTTTAACACAATGTTTTATCTAAATCATGAATCAAATTTCAACAGCTTTTAATTTAATAGATTTTTATAAGAATAATTTAATTATTATTTAATATTTTTGTTACTTTATATAAATTACAACAAATAAATAAACAATTTAAATAAAATTGTTTGTAGAACAAATATTTTCATATTTACAGAAATCGCGGAAAAAAATATTAAATCCGCATTTAATATTCTCGGAAAAACAAAATGCAAAGCTTTGTACATTATCCAGTTTTTTTTTTTTTTAATTTTTCTTAAGAATTGAATCTATTTAAAATTTTAATTCTAAATATTTTTTATAATTTAAACAATGATGTTTTTTTTTTCTAAGAAGAAGAAGAAGAAAAATCTAATTCCAAAGCGATTAATTTATAAATTTAACAATACAAACAATTTCAGATGATCAATCTTAATCAGATTATAAAAAAAATTTCAAAGTGTAATCTCAATTTATTCAATTATTTAAGAATTATTTATTTTTATTTTTATTTTTTTTTTTTTTGGAAAATCTAAAGAATTCAATTAATTTTATTAAAATTCTTTTTTTGATATAAAAATTAAAATCAATTTGAAATTTTGTTTAAAAATCTAGAAATAATGGAGTTTCAATTATGCCAGAAATATTACAAACAGACTTACTTCATTTTAGCCACAATCTAATCAACTAAAATACCAACCATCGGACACAAATTATTTGTACTTTTGTTTATTTTGTTTTAAAATGACATTTTCTTTTTTTTCGGAAACTCTTTATTGAAATTAGAGTCAAATATATAAACTTGAACAACAAAGAAAACAAAAAACTGATGACAGTCAATTTAAAGCGATTAAGGAACTTTTCTTGTTGAGTCAACTAAAAGTTTAACACGAACAATTGGTTAGGTTCCTTCTTCTTTTTTTTTTTTTTTTGTTATAATTTTTTTTGTATTTCTTCGCACGAATGTTGAATAAAAAAAAAAAACCTAACATAAAATTAAAATTGTTCAAGAAGGAAAACAGAGGAAATGAAAAAACAAACTAGTAACGGGAATATAAAACACAAGGAAAATATATAAACGTGATCAAAATAATAAACTGTTGGATTTTTGGTCAATTTATACATTTTCTTTTTTACCTTTCTAACAATACAACAGCAACAACAACAACAACAAAAAACGCTTAATTCCCTAGAGTCTTTTCAAAGTTACAAAAAGCCAATATTTTTCAACTATCCCTTTTCAATTTTTATAGATTTGTGTATGTGTTTTTTTTTTTTATCTGTTGTTTATTAAAAAAAATTTCGAAGCAGAAAAAGACGATAAAATTAACTTAAGTTATTTTTTTTTTTGTGATTTCTAAAATTATCCCCAAAATATTCGGATTTTTTTCTGATTTAGAAAGAATATAAAATTAAATTTACAAAATTAGAATAAATTAAGAGTAAAATTTGTCAGAAAATCTATGGAAATAATTTATTTTTTTTATGTTTTCCTTTCAGTTTCACGACATAGAAAATAATTGACTCAAAGAATGAATTTATAACTTTAATAAATTAAAAAAAAAATAAAACAGAATTTTGTATAAAGATTGTCGTATAAATTGAAATAATATCAGAATTTTTATTTCTTTCTTTCGTTCTGATTTTTTTCTTTTTTATTTTCTTTTTGGAAAATGAATAACTTTAACTGATCAAAATGTTTAGTTGTCAACGTCAACATAAAAATTGTACCAAAAATATTTATATGATAAAATATATAAATTTGTATGAATATATAAAAATTTAATTTCTGTTTAACAAAAACAACAACAACAACAATAACAACAACAACAACAAACACAAGAAAAATAAAGAATTTTACTTACGTACATTTTCATATTTTTCTTATAAGTTTTTTTTTTTTTGCAAGTGCAAATTTTATTATAGTCTTTTTTCATGTTTATATAAAAATGATTTATAACCGTGGTAAATGTGCGTTAAATTGTATTTAGCCTAAGTCTCACGTACAGACTATTATTATTATTTATAAATGATGATCATCATGATGATGATGATGATGATGCTGGTGGTGATGATGATGATGGGCATTAACCCTTAAGCACATTTTAAATGTACACGCTCCCTTCTCCTTTTTTACCACAAGTTTTAATTTTCATTTTGATCTATTTTTAAAAGTTATAAAATTACAAAATCAAAAAATGCCCAGTTTCCAAATAATTTAATTTCGGAATTAAATCACCAAAAAAAAAAAAAATTTCAATTAAATTTACACATAAAATGAATTCAATAAAATTTTTATTTTAAACATTAAAAATTCGATAAAAGAAATTTTTGTTTGTATTTGCAGTCAATGTAATTGAATAGACTAAACAGCAGATAAATACAAAATACTTGCCTTTAATATTCTCATTGAATTTGATCACAATTTTTGTTGTTGTTATTTTTAATAATCAAAAAAAAAAAAAAAACGTTAAAACTTTTCATCTTCCTTTTTGCTTTTTTGAGTTTTTGTTTTTGGCTTTTTGTTTGAAGTGAAAGAAAAGTTAAAAAATCAAAAAAAAAAAAAAAAAATATATGAATAAAAATTAAAGGAAATATTTTTTTTTTTGTGTCTAATTAAAAATCAATATTATCTTGATGATGGAAAAAAATTGGATGTGTATCAATCTCTCTCTTCTGTTTCTGTTTATAAATTTCAAATTATAAATAACAAAAAAAAAAAAAAAAAAGGTACAATGTCCTCTGTCCGTCCTGACTTTAATTAATATATTTTTTTGATAAATGTAAATTATATTTTTTTATTATTTTTATGAAAAAGAGAAAGAGACAGAGACAGAGAGAGAGAGAGAGTGCGAAAAATGTTATATTTATAAAATTTTACAAAAGCAAAAACAAAAACAAAAACAAAAGCAAAACAGAACTGAAGAAAAGGTGAATACTGCGGATGAATAAATATTTATTTATTTTTTATTTAACTTAAAAAAAACACACACACACATTTTGTGTGTAACAAAAAAAATTTCAATGTCAACAAAATACATGCATAAATACAAGAATAAAAAAATCCGTAAAAAAAAAAAATATTTTCAAATTCAAATTCAAAATAAAATTAA
Organism: Pedicia rivosa; assembly: GCA_963082725.1. Lineage (NCBI taxonomy): Eukaryota > Metazoa > Arthropoda > Insecta > Diptera > Pediciidae > Pedicia > Pedicia rivosa. Next base: position 10,500,463 of record OY720153.1, on the reverse strand, counting down.
ATAAAAGAAGAAGAAGAAGAAGAACCAAAAGTAATAAAAAAAAATTATTCGAATAAAAATCTGTTGATACGCACAAATGACAAAAATATTATACGAATTTTTAGAAAATGAAAGGAAATATTATTAAGAAGAAGACTCATCCGAAAGACGATTACAAATAAATAAATAGAGAATTATCTAAGATTGATAATCTCTAAATTCATTTCTTATAAATAAATAATTCACAATAATCACATTCACTATAATTATTTTGTCTTCAATATGTATCTTTTAATATTGTCTGCCATATAGTCTGTCCTTCATTTATATCATGTTATAATAATATTAAAAGATTGTTCAACAATAATCAACACAAATCTGTATTTTAGTTTTAAATTTCACAGTAACGAAAATAATTTCCTATAATCGTGTCACAAACTTTCTGTAATTGATGACAATAATTTATTCCATTATACCAGAACTAAAAATAAATTGATTCACTTATTTCTGATTAAATTCCACAAAAAATATATAAAAAAAAGGTAGAAGAGTAAAAAATGATTACAAGGTTAGGTAATTTTTTTTATCATCTTTTATTATTGACCAAAATGAACCAAAAACAACAACAAAAAATTCCATTTATTTATGCATATATTTTTTTTTTTTGTATATTCAAAATTGCATATTGTGTCAAATAAAAAATTTTAAATTATATATTTTTTCATTTTATTTCTTATAAGAAAAAAAAAAACTTAAAAAATAAAGAAAAAAATGCTTTAAAAGAAACAAGAGAATAAGAAGAAGAAGAAGAAGAAACGAAAGAAAAAAAAGATATAAGAAGTGTACGTGAACGAAACCAATACATTTAATTCTATCTCAGTTTATAAACAAGTTTAACCAAAACAAAAAAAAAAAATATATAAAATTTAATTTATGATCGAATTAATTTAGTCAGACGACCTATGGCAAATTTTTCTGTTTTGTATCTTTTTTTTTTCTTTTCTTCTTTTCTTATTTTGGTTTGTTTCTTCTTTTTTTTTTTCTTTTCTTATTTTGGTTTCACTACTTACAATTTGTTGTTTTTTTTTGTTTTTTGTTTTTTTTTTTGGTTTTCATTCGTTTATTCGTTTATTCGTTTTTATCCAAATTAATACTTTGTTGTGGTGAACAAAAGTAAAAATTGTATTGTTAAAAACAACAACAACAACAACAATAATGTGTATAGACAAAAATTTTTAGATCTTCAAATAAAGAGTATGGTTGGTAATAATCTCTCTTCATTTGTAATGAAACGACCATATGCGTTATAATGATGATTGGGATGCTCATTACTATGGGATAATGATAATTTTTACATGCATTTTATTTATCGACAATAAACAACAAGACTAAAGTTCAATAATCATTGTTTCTGTTTTCTGTTTTCTTTCTTTTATGATTTATCTTGTCAGACGCACAGTTGAAAGGGAACCTCGCCCAACAAAATCCTTGATTTGAAAATTTAATATTGACTTCATACAATAATAAAAGAGTGGCACAGTCTCTATATTAGTTCTTCAACTTAAGTTAAACGGTGACGCCATTTAAAAAAAATCTTTAATCAATTCGAACAAGAAAAAAAAAAAAAAAACTTTACGATACACGATAACAATAATTTTCATTCTGTCTTTTACATTTTGTTTTTTTTTCTTTTGGTTGTGTTGTTGTTGTTCTTCTTTTTTCTTTCGATTTGTTTTTTTTTTTATTTCACGTTTTTTTTTTCTTTTTTTGGTTTTTGCTTGTTGCTGAACAGACAAGAAATTTTTGTCATTTCGAAACCAGTTTCATCTTTTTGCTTTAAAAATAAAAAAAAAAATAAAAAAAGTCTTTAATTTTATTAAAAGAAAAAGAAGAAAACAAAAAATTAATAAAAAGATTATTATTTATTCAGTTTTTCAGTTGTTTTTTTTTTTTTTTCTTTTGGTAAAAAAAAAAAGAGAAGCGAAACCAAAAAAAAAAAAAATAAAAATACTGAAAGGTTGCTACATTAAAATTCCTTAATTTTAATTATATTTTCTTATACATATTGTTGTTGTTGTTGTTGCTTTAATATATATTATTTTTTTCTTTAATTTTTGCATACTGGTTTGCCAAAAAAAAAAAACACGAAAAAAGAATACGAAGAAGTTGATGTAAGGAAAAAGACAACAAAAAGCAAGAGCTAAAAAGTCAGACAGAATACAGACGCATTTTTATTATTTTACTTTTTATTTATGATTTTTTTTTTAATGTAAAACCTCGTACAATGTGATTAATGTAATTACAATTAGAATTACATAATTCCAATTAGAATTACATAAGAGATGAAAAAAAAATGTTCACACTGAATTAATTTCAAATTTTATTGTTTCATTGAATAAAAAACCAAAAATTATAATTGTAAAACATTTGAACTTTCTGATGAAAGTTCTATGAACTTTTCTTTATTTAATAAATTAATAAACAAATAATGTAATCTTAAATAACTTATAAGATCATATTCCCACACAACTTTAACGGTTTGTTAATATTATTTCGATAATTCATTGTCCTGTTAGTTGTATAGGTTTTTTTTTTCTTGGGTCTAACATACGGATTGTTATTGTAGTGAAATATATTTAATTTATGCATTCTAGAAATCAATAAAAAAAAAAATCTATCATCCTAATATTTATGGATAGATTTTTATTGATGCAAAACTTGTCCTGATTTTCTCCTTTCATTTTATTTATTTTATATTGATGACAAAAGATTTCCTTATATATCCAAATATATAAGATGTAGGCAAAGACATTTTTGAATAAAATAAAATAGTTTGTTTGTATATCGACATTCAATTTCCTATTTGATTTTTCTTCTTTCATTCTTTTATTTATTTTTTTTTTGTTTTTTTTGTTTAGGGTGACATCAGACAATATTTGTGATTTTTTTGAAGAAAAATAAAAAAAAATGTGGAGGCAAAGCGGAAATCTTAAAATTTTATTCAATAGAATGAATTCAGAAATCCATGACCTATATGACATTTTTCTAGGAAAATACCTATAAATTTTTCCCTTTTCTTTTCTACGTAATTTTCTTCTTTTTCTTTTGATTTTCAGTTCACAAAAATATTTTTTTTTTGTTCCTAAGAAAAAAAAAAAAAATAGAAAGAAAAAATTGTTTTTTGTTCCTAAGAAAAAAAAAAGAAAGAATGAAAGAAAATCTACAAATTTCGTCTATTTCGTTTTCTTCAATATTTTTTTTGTTTAATGATTATTTATGTTTTTTAATATCCGGATTTGTTGTTGTTATATGTGATACGTTTTTCTTTTATTTTATTTTCTTTTGCTTTTTTTTTTTTTTCTTTTTCAAGTTCATTTATTAAATCTATAATCTTACAGTGATTTAGAGGTATGTACACTAAAGAATACAAATCAACAATGAAGAAGATTTTGTATACTGATCCCTTTTTATATATTGATTAGAAAACCAATAAAAATTCACTTAAGAACATCTTATACTTGTCTTGGATTTTTCTTCTGTTTTTATGTAATCTTTATTATAGATTTTATTAAAAACTTTAGAGTGTTTCATTTTACTTTTTGTAGTCTTTATTGAAATTTAATAAGAATTTATTTGTTTTTTTTTTTTTATATATTTTTATTATTATTAATACAAAATTTAACATCACATAACAGATTATAGATTGGCTATTGTGACCTTTAAAATTCTAGCACAGGTTAATTGAAATTGTGTCTATATTATTTATCAATATTTGGTATTTGCTTTTAAATTTATGCAATCATATTTATTATGAAGTATGAAGTATCATACATAACATATATCTGCAATTGTTTATGTAACTTAATCAAGATGGGCAAATTTCTTGTTAACAGACAAAACATTAGAATAAGTGAAACTTCAAATTGTTATTGTATAGAAATTAGTAAACGTCCAATTATAAACAAAGTTATAATAATCTTTGATTAAATTTACAAAATCATGTTATGCATTTGACACAAAAGGAACTTTACTGCTACATCCTACACACACACACACACACACACACACATATATATATATTACAAAAAAAAAAAAAGTTTTAAACTTCAACGTCTAATCTCTAATATAATACAATTAAATAATGACTTTGAAATAATTAATAAAACTGACAAGTTATAAGTAAGACTGAAATTAATAAATTTAATTATACTTTGTGTTTTTTTTTTCTATTTTTGTTGTTGTTTTTTTTATATTCATCAAAAATATATCATTTGACAGCATGCAGACAAAAAAAAAATGGATATATTTTAAGTTAAACATTTAATATAGATTAACTGAACTGCCAACTAATTTGTATATTTATTTTACAATTATAGACTAGACTGATAATATTACGAATAAAATGAATTCATTGAACTATTTTCATTATATTCTTAACGATACTTTTTACACTTAATACCTGATATTATTAATTAGAAATATCCGTAGCATTATATGGATTAATTATTTCAAAGTTTCTTTATCTTAATATTTATAGATTAATTATTCCTATACATTTATTTAAAGTTAAAAATATTGATAATATTATAATAAGGAAGGTTACCGTATCATAAGCATACATTATTACGTCATTGCAGTAAATTTTCATTAAAAAAAAAAAAAAAAATAGAATAAAAATGCATTTGGCAAAATTCCTTTATAAATTCTAATATCATTATATTATGAACAAGTTATAGCCTTGTACTCTCGTATGCATTGTTTAGCTAGACGTGATAAAATTTTCATACAAAGTTAACAATTTTCTATAGAAAAGTTTTTACTCTGTGTGAAAATTATAATCAAAAATGCATTATGTAAACGATAGTTTATTATCAGCTATAAAAAGGTTTTTTATTTTTTATGTCATTTGGTTCCTCTTCATTATTGTCAGTTACAACAATATATTTAGATAATAATGTAAATATTTGAAAGTGACTTTTTATTGTCATGTACCGGATATCATTGATTTTTTTCTTCTTCTTTGTGTATTTTGTCATTAAATAAAGTTAATCCATGTGATACATGTTCCTAGTTCATCAAACATATGTAACATTATCGTTAATTTACTATTCGTATACGTTCAATAAATTTTTGTGAAAAAATAATTTGATTTACATTATTCGTAAATGGTTAAAGCTATAAAAAAAAAAAAGCTTTATAAATTTAATGCCAAGAAAAAATGTATTTATGAAAATATTGACATTGAAACATAAAAAATCAAAAAAAAAAAAAAGGTCACAAATTTCATGTTCATCCGTCAATTGATTTTTCTTTTGTAAGAAAAAAAATGTATATTTACAACGCATTAAATTCACATTTTTTTTTTTTTAAAACTTCATTGAATATTATACACTAAACAAATTTGTTTGTAAATTTATTACATCGTTTGACACTCAGACGATCGCGTCTTTAAGAAGTTATTAGAAATAAAAAAAAAAATTAAACTAACGTCATTTTTATAAAGCTTTTAAAAAATTTTAAGATGCAAATGTTTGACATTTTCGGAAATTATGTTTTTATGAAAATATGACAGACAAGACACATTGTACAATCTTATTATAGCTTAGAATTTTTACCAAAAAATATAACATGCGTGTATAAAAATCAAAGTAACAACCTTCATCCTTACCTACATTGAGATTATATTTTTCCTCATACAACAATGAAGAAAGAAAAAATAAACTTCCGGAACTTGTCAAATGAAATGGTTTTTTTTTTCGATTTCAAAAGAAAACAACAAAGTTATTCTTACCAGAAAAGGAGTTTTATCCGAGATAAAAATATATACTTTGGTTTAATGATAAAGGAAAATTAATCTGAAAAATGTAAACAGAAATTATTGGTTCTATAACAAAATTTGAATTTTTATTTTTTTTCATTGAATAAAATACACGTTTTCTTATACAACTTTTTTCGTTTTAATAGAAAAATAATAGATTATTTTCGTTTTGGACTTACATTTTCAATATCTATTTTCTGTAGTGTATTTTTAGACTCTAATATTATTTATTGTCATTTCAAGGACTTAAAATCGAAAGAATAAAACAAATATAAATCAAACAAAAAGTTTAGTTTTCGTTTCATTTAGTTTTTTTTTTCTACTTTTTTCTTTTCAATTTTATTAAAAAGTTCTTCATTTTCTTTATTTTCTTTTGTTTCACAATCCAATATTTTTTTGTGTTTTTTTTTTGTTCTTTATCTTAAATAAATCTAATAAACTTTCATTTTCAGGAATGATGAGTTTTTTTTTTGTGTTGTTTTCATTTTATCCTTTTATTTATTTAATTTTTGTATTTTATTTGTTGAAAAGCAAAAAAAAAAATGGTGAAAAAGCTCTGAGAACAAATAAATGTAAAAACAACGAGGTTTCTTTTTCTATTTGTTGTTCGTATCAGATAATAAAATAGAGGCAAAAAAAAAAAGGCTATTGATTGTTTATTCTAAGCATTATCTTGTGGATGTTTTATAAATTTTTATATCAATGATAAATAGAATGATATAAACAAAGCGTAAAGCACAAAGCACAGAGTTAACTATAGTGTTACACGATATATAGACAAGAGTTGTTTGGCTATTCAAACTTTTTATTATGTTTAGAATATTTGACAGATTTATTACTTGTAAAAGTTGTAACTAGTTCCATCAATTTTGAGTATCAATTTAGACTATATTCCTTCTTAAAAATCAGTTTTTGTGAATTTTTGTGAATTTTTAGTTCATGAAAAATATTAAAATAGTTGTTGTTGTGAAACATCCTCTTGATTTCTGGTTTTCATTTAAAACTTTATTATTAAATCATATTTATCAGATTTAATCCTTAATCCATAAATACTTGTAATCAAAACATTAAAAAACTTTTTCTTATAGAAACTTTAAATTTCCAATTGCAATCGGTAATTTATAACAATGTAATAGTTTCCATTGTAATTTATACCACAGGTTTTAAATTTCATTTGTTATAAAATAAACGCTTACGGGGCCAAGGTTAAAAATATAGTTGAAAGTCATGAGTGTGGGATTTCAATAATAGTTGTGTTATTCACAAAAATGTTTCAGTTGAAATAAAATGAATATTCATAATATCCGGTGAATCCATTATAAATTGGATATTCAATTCGGACTATTTTCACTATATGCAAATTTTGTTAGTGAATTCCGATAATTAAATTTATTACACGTTCAGTTATATACTTTCAACTTTAACTTTAAATTCAATCAAAGTCAAAATTTCTATAAAAAAAAATAAAAAAGATAACACAAAAAAAAAACTGAAAATGAAAATATAAAAATAAAATAAAATCTCACATAAAGTTCATAAACTCAATAGCAAAGAAAAAAAAAAGAAGAAGAAGAAGAACCTTATTTCTTGTTATATGATAAAAAGCATTGAAATTCATTGTAACCTAACAACAATATAATAATGAAAAAAAATTTTTTGAAAAGCTTTCAATTTTGTCACTCACTCTTTTCGTTTGTAAGTAAGAAGTAACAAAATTGTTGTCTCTTTTTTTTTTTTTTTTTGAACGACATAAATTTCTATTAGTATTTTGATGTCTATTGATTTTGATTTTGATTTTGCCCCTTTTTATGGATAGAAAGATAAACGAAACAGTGTTGATATCTACTTGAGACATTCGTTTATAAAATAAAGATACTAAATAAAATAATAACAACAAGGACAACAACAACAACAACAACAACAATAACAAAAAAATATATATTTATGAATCATGGTTCATTGATGTCAAAACACAAAAGTTATTCGCCTTTTAATGGTTTCAACAACAACAAAAAACAAGGAGTTAGAGGCAGCACTTATAAAAATCGTTAGATAAATTACATTTACTATTTTTATCAAACGTTTGTTAATTTTTTTTTTGACACAACGTCACTTTTTCTTTTTGTGGAACTAAGGTTTTAAGAAATTCAAGTCAAGAATGGGAAGTACAACAAAAATTTTCCTTAATTCAAATAAACCCTGTTGGAAAATTTTAATCCAATTTAATTTTATTCAATTAATTATGTATTTATGAGAATAAGGTAAAATGTACTTACCTTAATACTAAAGTCTTGTCAATGAATAATTTTTAAGTAATAAGTATAGGTAACACTCCTTTCAAACCTTTCACATTAAATTACCATTTTTGATTTTCCTTAAATTTTTTTCACAAAATGAAATTTATGTTAAACATTTATGAGCACCTGATTCATAAAGTGGGGTTTTTTTTTTCCTCTGTATAAAAATATTGTGATACATTGTACTCTACTTGTCAGAATACAGGAAAAAAAAAATAATAATATTTTTCATTAAAATCTACAAGAAAAATGTTTTATAAAGTGTGTCATTGCATGTCTTATATATTCTTTGTAATATTCTTCAACTGAATGTACTGCCATATATAAAAGGAAAACATATTTTCCCTTTATACAAGTGATTTTTTTTTTTTCTCATTTCATTTTCCCTTTTTGTTTCCCTTTTTGTGTATAAAATTTTATATAATTCATTTCATTTCTTTTTCTCTTTTTAGATAAAAAATTATATTCAAAAGATTCTATTCAATTTTGTAACAAACTATTTTATTTGTGCTCATTTTTTATATCGTCATTGCTGTTGTTGCTGTTATTGCTACTGTCTGTTTTATATTTTATATTTTCCTCTTGAAACTTATAAAATAGTTTTATAAAAGAAAAAAAATATCTATCGAAGGAAGGCATCAATAGGAAGACTTTTACAATGCTGATAGTGTTTATATAAGTTAAAATATTGTTACAAAAAAAAAAACAAAAAAATCTATACAAAACAAGAGTGAAAGACAACAAATATGATGTCATCTTCTAACAATACATACATTATGGAATTACAACAAAATAAAATTGAATTAAATAAAATTTCAACGAAAATATAAAAAGAGGAAGAACAAAAATTAAAAAAATCTTTCTAAGAAGAAAAGTGAAAATGTGAATTTTTGGTTTAAAAAAAAAGGAAAAAAAAAGGGGAAGAAAATATAAATAATTGTTGTTGAAGAATGTGCAAATTCATGAATTTATTTACATAAATTGATAGACGTTTGTTTTGTTTTTGTGTTTTAGTTTGTTATTTTTTTTTGTTTTTATGTTCATTAATCTTAAATAAAGATTAAAACCAGGAAGGATAAATTCTATCCTTTAAAATAATTGTGTTATTTTTAGAAAAGATACAAAAAAATAAAGGGCAAGAAAAAAAAAAAAGGTGAAAAAATATCAAAATGAATTCAACAATAGATCCTGATATGTTAATATTATTTATTGGTTCAATACAAAATATATCACGTGAAATGTTATTATTAACAAATTCAACAAATACAACAATTGATATATTTAATAAACAATTTGAAATATTTCTTAATTATAAAAGTGATTATAATAATAATATTGATAATAGTGATAATAGAATGAATCAACGTGATCCAACAACAGTTTTAATACCAATAACAGTTTGTTATGTTATTATATTTATTGTTGGTTTATTAGGTAATTTTTTTATTTATAATAATTATTATTAATTAAATTAATTAAAATTATAAAATTAATAATGAATAATTAAATTTTTTTTTATATTAGGTAATGTGATAACGTGTGTTGTGATCTCTAGAAATAAATGTATGCATACAGCAACTAATTATTATTTATTCAATTTGGCCATATCTGATCTGTTACTTCTAGTATCTGGTAAGAATATAATCCTTTTCATTTTATTAAATTTACATAATTTTTATTTTGTATTCTTTTAATTTTGCAAAAAAAAAAAAAAAGGCTACGTTTTTTATTTCACAGATCATAAATTTATGTATCTCTTTGCGGAAGGTTTAACGTTAAATAAAGTTTATTCTTCTTCTTCTTCTTTTTTTCTTGTTGCAAAGAATAAAGTTTATATATTTTTTTTTCTTTAAGAAATCAGATGTTTTGTGTCACCTGAATTTTTTTTTAAAATTATGAGTTTTTCTTGCTGAATTGATAAGAAGAAGAAAGGAGTATGGTGGCGAAAGAAAAAAAAGAAAAACTTTGTAGACTTAAAAGAGACTCTTTTTTTTTTTTATAAGAGAAAAAATAATAAAAATATATAAGAAACATCGTCAAAAACAGAATATAATAGTAAAGTTGTCTCTAAGGAAATATTTGATCTCTTATGGAATATAGAAAGAAAAAAAGAAAAGAAAACCTATAATATAGAAAGTCATAAGGCCAATAATGAAAATGGTTATTTAAATCTCAAAAGACCATAAGAAAAAAAAAAGCGCCTTTGTTTCGGTTTCGATTTTTCTTCTTTTTTTTTTGTGCTTTTTCTTTTCATTTTTTTTTTGTCATATTTTTGCTATTTTCTTCTTTTTTTTTCTCACTCCTTTATTTTTTGTTAATTTGTAAGTCTCTGATATTTAAACATTTGACAAAAGTTTTCATTTTTATAAGAGCAACAACAATAAGTACAAGAACAACGAAAAAAAAAAGGAATGAAAATAAAGGTTTTATGGTTATGTGAACAACCAATAGACTTTGTTAAATATCGTCTTATAGTATAAGACTTTGTTAAATATCGTCTTAACTCTAACAAACCACTATTTGTACTCAACTTTAATTCTACAATTAGGTGTAAAAATTCTTCTTTTTTTTTTGTTCTTGCTCTTGTTTAAGTTGAAAAGAAGAAATGAAACTTATTTTGAATAATAAATTTGTAGAAGAAAAAGAAAAGAATTTCCATTCATTGAAAAAAAAAAAAACTTATGAACGAACTTTACACAAAATAATTTCTTTGATAAAGACGAATAAAGACGAAGAAATTTTATTTGATTACAATTCATTGGAAAAAAATTCTATATGTGTGTGTGTATGTGTGTAATTGTTAATTGTTATTTATTTGTAGACTTAGAAGAAATAAAAAGGAAACCTTTCATTTAAATTAAATATATTCACTGAACCGAATATTTGAACCAGAATATAAAAAGTTACAAAAAAAAAAAAAAAAGAAGAATGACAGAACGAAAAATAAGACGAAGAAACTTCTGTTTTTTAACATTCAACATTGAATATAATTTAGTTGGCCTTGAACCAAAAATATTACTTTTAACATAAATATTACGATGCGGGTGATTTCTTCACCATTTTGGTGGTGTTGTTGCTGTTGCGGTTGTTGTTGTCGTTGTTTTTATTATTTTATGCAAAAATTTAAAATGCCATCCGTAGGAAGAGAATATCAAGAAACATTAACAGTTTTTCGACTTATTTTAACATTCACAATGCAATTTATTTATCATTTAATTTATATTTATTATTATTCTGCCAAATGTTTTATTAATTTTTACAATATTCCAATGGCAACAGTAGCATTTTTTATTTATTTATTTTTCTTCTCTTTTTACAAAAGATTTCTGTTTGTTTGTTAGTTTTTTCATCCAAAAAAATAAGGATGAAAAATAATTAATTAAAATTTTATATGCAACGATTTATTTTATAGTTTGCAGTTTTTTTTTCTGTTTTGGATTTTAGTCAAGAAAAAAAAAAACTTGAGCGGGCTGTCATTGATCTTGATTGAATAAAGTATAATTTATTTAATTTCAACTTTAACGGAGACAACAGCAACAACAACAAAAAAAAAACAAAATCAAAAAACACTCAAAATAAATTAAAGAATAAAAAAAAACACAAACAAACTAACAAACAACAACAACAACAACAATAACAACAACAACAACAACAACAAAATTAAAATTTATTATCGAGACAAATTTTGGGAAAATCCTCTGATACAAGTTTTGTTTGTTTTTTTTTTTTCTTCTCAAAGATAAAAAAATTTTAGTTAAAGTTGAACCGGAAAAAGATTATTGTAAAGTTCAGATTATAAAAAAACAGTTTTTTTGATTTTTAGGAATTTGAAAATTTGGGAATTTTAATTCAATAAAAAACAATAAAATTGTAACCAAGTATCGGGTCCATTTGGTTGTTGATACTCTCTTTGTTGTTGTTGTATATAGCTTTTATTTTATATCCTTTATCTGGTGATGACTCCATAAATATAATTTACTTAAAGTTCATCCTCCTGTATGTTAATTTATTGCGACATCCTGTCTGAATCTAAATAAAATTATTATTCAGGAATAAATTTTTGTATTTATTAAGAAAAAAAAAATAACACGACCAATAAAAGAATCAAACGAAAACAAACAAACAAAAAATGTTTTAATACCTTTTTGGAAAATTTATAATTCCAGGTTAACGACAAAACAGAAAAAGAGAGCAAAAAAAAATTTAAACTTATAAGAAAAGGTATTTTTTTATCCGATTTAAAATCAGGAAAAAATATACTTTTTTATTTAACAAAAAACAAAAACAAAAGAAAAAAAACAGAAAAAAAAAAAAAAAGAATAAGATAAAAATGTTTATGCGTAAATATTCCGCATGAATTCGAAAATATACGAAAATATTTGTAGACATTTCAATTTATTTCCAAAATATTTTCGTAAGAAAATACCAAAAAAAAAATTTAAATTAAATTTATCAATCAAACATCATTTGTTCCTTCTTCTTCTTATTTAGATAAATTAAAAATATATTCTTTAAAGCTTCTTAATATTCTTCTGACTTTCTAAACTCTTTATTTTTAATATATGAATTAGCTAAGAAGGAAACGACATAAGAATAAACTAAAAGGAGTTGAAAAATATTACGTCATATAGAAAAAATAATGAAAGAAAATATAATGATAGAAATTGTATTCGCAACACAAAATTTAATTTTAATAATATTACATAAATAATTTACATGTTTTTACATAACATAATGAGAAACATATATAATTTTAGCGTAAATATTTTCACGCGTAACATACAAAATATCCTGAAGGCTTTTACATCATTAATTTTTGAATTTTATTCTATATTTTTGTGTGTGACGTATACTAAATACAATCCCTCAAAAATATTTTAACCCCAAGAGAATTTAATGACATAATCATTTTGATAACATCAACATTTTTTTTTTTCTTCTTCTTAAAATAGAAATCTGTTGAATCCATTTAATAAAAGAAAACCTATAAGAAAATATTTAGAATTTATCTGATATGGAATATATTTATTTAAGAATTTATTTGTATTCAAATTGTAATAATAATATATCGAGAAAATGTTAATTTTCTGTATAAGCTTTTACTGTCTGAAACATAACAAAGAAATTAACTTAAAAGTCAATATTATTATTTATTATTAAACGATTATATTCACATATACGTTGATTATACTGTTTTTCCTTTTTTAACCGATTATTTCTCTCAATTACAAAGATTAAATACAGTAGAGTTTAGTCAACTTTATATGCCAAAAAAACAACAACAAATATTTATTTTATTTTCAAATAAAATGTAAATCAATTGGAATTTAACAAAATAAAAAAATAAAAAACACAATAAACAAAACAAAATTAACCGAATGATAAACGTTTTTTACAAAAGACTTTAAACTCTTTATTATAAAATTACAAATTTTATTTCGATAAAACAAAGGAAAATTTATCGTTTATAAGTAAAATTAACAACAAACAATTAAAAGTTAATCCTTTAATCATATGCATTTATATAGTTAATCCACATAAAATTTATCTATATAGAAATATTATCGTTGTATATTGTTTAATTATAAATTATAAAATTTTCTGTTAAACTAAAATTATTTAAAAGTTTCTGAACAATTTTGTTATAAGAACATCAAACACAAATACATAACTCAATAGTTAGTATAGTCAGCTAATATTATGTTTGTGACTTGTGACATTAATTTAGTAAAATATTCTAATAAATTTTAATACAAAAACCGAGAGAAAAAAAAAATAGAAGCTTATTTATCTGATAATATTTTTTTAATAAAATTTATACAAATAAAATTCCATATTATGTTGATCATAACTATTTATAAATATATCTGTCTTTGATGGTTCATTCTTTTTATTAGTGCCATCAATTATTTACTCATAAATTCTGAATTTGACATTTTATGTCAATTATTATTATTGTGAGAATTTTATATAAAAAAAGGACTATTTATATTTTATAATTACAAAGGAATCAATTCAATATTAATTGTTCCCTTGGAATGGGGCCATTTGTATTAAATCCTAAATAAAAAAACAAAAATGGAACTTTTAAAAGCAGATGAGAAAAAAATTGTATTGATTGGGAAAAGATTCAAAGGATATATTTGTTTGTCATTCATTAAAATGGTTTTCTAATCTAAAAATCTTTAAGAATCTATTTCAAAATATTTTTGTTTATGAATTCATAATTATGTACGACTTACATTTGATTCTTGAATGTCATCATCCTTTTAAAGAGGTGGGGTAGAACTCTTTTGATTTAACTTCGTAGAAGAAAATTACATTTGTTTGTTTATTTTTCAAATTTTAAATCCCACACACACACACACACAGACACTAAAGTTTTATTCCCAATGTTCAAATGTTAAGGATAAGAATTTTACTGAACTCATATATTGAAAATTGTACTTTTTTGCGGTTTTCTTTATTATTTTATTTATTTTTTTTTTTTACCAAAGAAGGAAAAAATCGTATAAAATCACGCGTGCGGAAAAAAAATATTAAAATTGGTGTGAGTATATAATTCTCGTATAGTTATGTGAATACAATTTATGTTTAAGAAAGTTAAACATTGCGTGACTATAAAGGGAGTGAACATAAATATATTGTAGATAAAGACAAGTAAATTTTATTCTCTTGAACTTGACATTGACATTGATGATTAAATCAAATAAAAACATTATTATAATAATAATATCATTACATAAAATAATTACAATTATAGTGTTTTGTCTTCAGTCAAGACATTTTAGATTTTAGTTTTAAAGTTTATTATTATTACATTGTTTAAGAGACATAATAACAAACAATAACAACTTTACTATTTGTTTACTTTTACTTTTTGCTTTTTGCAATGCATCATCATATTGTGTTTGTTCAGAAAATTACTCTTTTTTTTTTTCTTTTCTTTTTATTTCATGTAAGTGTTTTGTTTTCTAGTCTTTTATTAATGTAATTCAGACAATATATGAATTCTATTGAAAGAGAGGAAAAATCATAGACACAGACAGTACTTAATTTAATAAAATGTTCTTGTTGTTTCTTAAATTATTGACAAAATATAATGTTAACATTGTAACGATTTAATACAATATTCTCTTGATTATAAAATTAAAGGACATTTTGTTGCAATCACTAGAGAAAAAAAAATATGATTAATGGGAAAAGAGAAAATGGTGAAAATATTAAAATTATAGAAATTCTACAGTTGAATTTTAGTTAAATAATGTGTTGTTAATTTGATTGTGGTATGAGGATGATATTTTAAGGAAAAGTCTACAAAATAGAAAATTTCGAAAATGTATTTAAACCAAAAATTGTTTTAATTTTAAATCGTTTATGTTAGAAATTTATTTCAACCGTATTAATTAGCTAGAATTTAAAAAAAATACTAAAATTATTGTTGATGTAATTAAAAAAAAAAGAATCTTTAATGAACTCATAAAATTCAACTCAGTATATTACGTATTTAATTGACAATCGATAATCTGTAATAAAATTAGCATATTAGACAGACAATGAATCATTTTATGGTTTTCAATGTAATTAAAACATTTCATAATTAGAATTTTTAGATAATAAAATAAAAATCTCGTTACGTTTCATTTTATTGTTTTTTCTTGAATTTTCATAAAAAGCAAAAAAAAAAAAAATTATAAACACAATGTCAGATTTTTAGAAGAGGATTATTTAGAGTGAAAGAGATAAATGAAGGAAGAAAAAAACGAAAATATATGTGGATGATTAGAAAATAAATATAGACAGATGCTGCCACACATAACCTTTATAAATAAAAATTTATTAAGATATCTTTGTATAAGAATTTTAAGAAATTCATTTTTAAATTTATTAAATTCCAGAAAAACCTGATAAATAATTGATTAATCTTTTAGCAGGTTTTATATTATAATTAATTAATCTAATTAAGTTTTAATAAATTTATCTGTCACTTTAACTCATTTAATTTAAAATATTTCCCATTCCCCATTCTAACAGGAAAAAAAAAGAAGATGGTCATTTTATAGAGACTTAACAAAAAATTCATTCTATTCATTTTGATTAATCTATGAGAAAAGATTTTTAAGTAACTCTGTCACTTGATTACATAATATTTGTTATTGTAAGATTATTTTCGGTTAGAATAATGTACTAAGGATCTGTGAGAGATTATATAAGCTCTATAATTTAAATTGAAAAAGTTTGAAAAACATGAAATATAATTTCGTAAATATTATGAAAGAAATAAATTTATATAGCGCAACGTGTATAGAAAATATTCCTGAACATTTTCTTAGCTAAAATAAAATTATATTTCTTTAAAAAAAAATGTACATTTGTATATTTTATTTCTTAAAAAAAAAAAGAAGAAGAATAAAATCAAATTTTTGGTTAAAAAATGTTGATTCTGTAAAATTGAACCACGATTGAGATAAATTAAATATTGATTATTAAATTCAATCAAAAATCAAACCAAGAAAAAATCAACAATAATTCAATAATAAACATAAATATACATAAAGTATTTCTATTGTTGTTGTATTAATAAATATGGTCTCGACTATATGCCATCATCTTGCATACATTATTTATTTTTATCATCAAAAACTCTTGACATATTTTGTCTCAATTTATTTTGTTATTTTTTTTTTTTTTTGATTAAATACAAATGGACGTGTCGATGTCACATATTTTTTTTAACTTCAATTTCAATTTTAAAGTTACATAAAAAAAAAATAAATAACAAAAACAAAAAAAAAAGAGTGATCAACTCTGACGACCATCACTTTTTTTTTTTTTGCTCCAACCCCAACACCAACCACCTTAAAAAACAATTTATTCATTGATTTTTTGTCTTTCATATATGGTTTAGTATTTTTAAACACATCTAGAATATATAATAAAGACAAGACAATTTTCTTTAAAACTATAAAAATAGCCCTTATATACACAGCCTTAAAGGTCGATTAAGATTAGGACAAAAGCGGACTTTTTTTTTCCCCCTTCTATAGAATAAATTATATAAAAATATACATTGTTCAGAGATCAGACTTTGAAAAAAAAGAAAAGAAGAAGAAGAAAGATCGATTAATGTAAATTATCTATAAATTATAAATTTTTGATAAACTTTACCGCAATCACAATTAATGTAAAATATTTATTTTTTATTACAAAAATTAATGGATGTTTTTCTTAATTATATTAATTTGGATAGAATTAAATTTTCTGTTGTTATGTAGTAAGTGAGTTAATAAAGAATTTTATTTTGTGAAACTGAAAGGTGTTGGTTCTTTTACTAAAAATAATTTCATTGTTTTAAATTTTACTACTGTAGAATATTTGTTTTGAATAATTTTTAATAATAATAATTCTCTTTATCTTTTATTTTTAAGGTTTACCACCAGAAATTTATAATAATTGGTATCCAACATCGTATCCATTCAACCAATCATTTTGTGTTCTTCATGGATTATTATCAGAAACATCTGCCAATGGAACAGTTCTTACTATTACATCGTTTACTGTTGAAAGATACATAGCAATATGCCATCCATTCAGGTAAATATTTGTGTGTGTGTGTGTTTGTGTGTGTCTTTATTATTTTAAGCTGATGAAAAAAATAAAATGCACGTATGAAAATTAACATAAATAACAATCATTTATTTATAGTAAAATAATCTAAAATCTACGACATGCTCGTCTCTTTATTTTTATATTTTTTTTAAAAAATGAAAAAAAAAAACCTAAACTAAAAAGCTAATATTTCCAATCACAAATATAAATAAGAAGAAATAAAAAAAAAAACACAGAAACAGCCCGAAGGCACATTTTTTTTATTCATTTTATTTTTAGAATATTTATTCTTCTTCTATTCTTATAAAAATCTTAAATATCAAGCATAGAATTGGAATGAAAGGGAATTTTATATGGTGAAAGAATGAGTTATTAAATTTCGAATGCTACGTTCGTCTTTTGATTTTATTTTATTACATGATGATGGGACAACCCACATTATATTATATATTTTTTTTTTTTTACTCTGATTTAAAAAATGGGGAGAATTGTACTTCGGTTCTTCTTGTTGTTGTTGTTGTGTGATAGATGAAATATTTTTTTTTTTTATAAAAAATTTCAACTTGAATTTCTTATTCTTTGAAACGTATAATCAGTAAACAAACAGAAAAAGTATGTTCATGTTGTTGTTGTTGTTTTTTTTTCTCGTTGTTTATTAAATTTAGACAGAAAATATAAGAAATAAAATAAATCTTTTCAAATTTCAACATAAAACACGGTAACCGTATAATACCAAAGAAAAAAATGTTCCCCTTTACACTTTATGTATGTATGTGTGTGTGTGTGTGTGTAGGTATAGCTCATTGAAACAGAAGAAGAGAAATATCAAATGCAAATTAAACAAAAAAAAAAAAACAAAAACCACAAGACAAAGTACCGCGAAAAAAAATAAAGGAACTGATCCATGGATTTTAAAAGTTTCCTTTTATTTGCTTTCCTTTTGCTTTATTTGTTTGTTTCAATGAATATTTTAATTAAAAAATCAAAAGAAAAATACAAAAATTTAATTAAATAAACTCCGAAAGAAATTTGATTTTAAGACAAAATCGAACAAAAATATTTTTTATGAGCCTTTTTTTTTTAAGACTCCAAAAAAATTCGTATAAATTTTTTTGATGAATTTACATTTGATTAGAAATTTTGTACAAAATTTAAATTTATTTCTTTTTAATGCTTTTACCCGCAATTAAAATTTGAGAATTTTAAACAGACGCAATTCAATTTTTAAGAGATATTTACGGAATTTTAAAATGTCAACCCTTAGTCAAATATTTGACAGAAATAACTTTTGACAATTTCATTCTTGTAAATAATAATATGAGAAGACTTTTTATTTTTTAATAAATTGATGAAAATTTTGTAATCAGAGATATTTAGTGTAACCAGAACATAGAGATTAAAAATCTATGTCTATTTAATAATATGTGCGTGTTCCCTCGCATAGTATACATTATTTCCGAATTTCTTCAAATTACTTGAATATCCTCAGTTATTATTTATTAATTATAATTATTACTACTCAGTGTTACTTTTGACTTTCATCAATTTGTTTAAATAAAATCGAAATCACTTAAAATAAATTCATGGCATTCAGCTAAACATTAAATGACCTCAATTTTGATTTATGTGAAATTGATGTGAACAAATATAGTCACTAAGAACTTAATCAAAACTGAAAGCTTTCTATAGTTTATCTTTCATTTCTTATAAATCTGTTCATCACTGACAACATAAAAAAATAAAAACAAACTTTCATTCACTCAATTTATGTCATGATTTTGAGGATATAAAATTTGTACATTGATGATTTTATTGATAATTTTTTGTTCAATTCAATTTAATTTCATTTTATACATTTTAACATTTATTGCTTTGTCAGCGACAATTTTTTTTGTTGTTGTTGTTTGGTTAGGAAA
Source organism: Pedicia rivosa (assembly GCA_963082725.1). Taxonomy (NCBI): domain Eukaryota; kingdom Metazoa; phylum Arthropoda; class Insecta; order Diptera; family Pediciidae; genus Pedicia; species Pedicia rivosa. The sequence continues at coordinate 10,480,844 of OY720153.1, read as the reverse complement.
ACTCATGACATGCAAATTAATTTAATTCAATTTAAAAAATATTTAGAATATTTAATGTTGTTGTTGTTCTCATAAAGGAAAAAAAAAAAAGAAGAAATTCATAAATAATAAATTTAATTCAATTTCTTATGTTTTTTTTTTTTTTTATAAAAAATTTTTAACTTTTATTTTATCGCATTATTTTTTATTATTTGTTGTTGGGATTAAACTTTTTCTATAAAATAAATCAAATAGATTCACACCCTAATAAAATATAAATTTGAAAAAAAGTAACCACAAAAAAAAATACAACAACAAATCAGTTATATGTACTGGAAATTCTTTTTTATATTTTTATTTGTGAACTTAAGGAAGAAGAAGAAGAAGAAGAAGAAGAAAAAAAGAGAAAAAAAAAAGTAAATTAATTTTTTTCCCTCATTTTTTTTTTTTTTTTTTCTTTTCCCTCATTTTTTTTTTCTTTATCGTTTCTTATTAATTTCAACAAATAAATAACATTTTTTTGTTTTCTTTCATTTTTCTTTACAGACAACACACAATGTCAAAATTATCACGTGCAATAAAATTTATAATGGCTATTTGGATAATTGCATTCTGTTTAGCAATTCCTCAGGCATTACAATTTGGAATTGTTAGGAATCACAAGGATGATATCACACTTTGTACGGTAAATATAATTCTTATTTTTTTAAAAAAAAATAAATTTATTAAAAGAGAAACTTTATCGAAAGAAAATGTTTTAAGAAAAAAGAAAGGTACAAACACACACTCACACACATACATACATACAGAAGAGAGAAAAAGAAAAGAAAATAAAAATTAATCAAGTGGAAAACTATTAGAATATTATATGAAATCAATAACCATAAAAAAATCTAAAAAGTTGTTTACTTTTTGTTTGTTTATTTTTTTTGTTTATTTTTTTTCTGCTTCTTTTTTTTATACTTGACGAATCATTGATTTCACGAGTATATTTATTTTTGTGTTTGCTTCTTCTTTTTTGTCTTCTAGAAATGACTCTATACCAGAGTCATTAACACATTTTTTTGTTTTGTTTAGAATTCTTTAAGGTTTTTAAGGCAGTAATAAAATGTGATAATATTCTTTTAAAACTTTAACCTTTTATAAATATAGAAACAACAACAACAACAACAACAAAAAACAGAAGGATCGTTTAAGATTAAATTTTGATTGAATTTGTTTTCTTATATCATTTTAAAAGGGTTAAATTTACTTTTTATATATTCAGATCTTTACATAAATACTTTTAATGAATAATTGAATATAAATAATTACATAAAAACATTATTTGACGCTTCATCGTCATTCGTCACCCTTAAATGTTTCCCATTTGTAAATTTATTTTCTTTATTAAATTACAAGAAATATTTGAAATTGGAAAATATCTTCAATTTAATAAATCGTAACTTTCTCAAATTATGTGTTCATACCAGAAATGGCAACATATTCACCATAAGTGAATTCTTCCGGATCTTCTCGTTGTACCCAAAAACTCTTTCCTCACATACAAATAATGTATCTTTTAAAATGCAATTTAAAAAATAAAAATTCTAAAGATTTGCCGCAGAGTTTACTTACACAATTTAATAATAAAATGCTGAGAAAATTATGTTTATGTTCTGTAAAAGAAATAGAAGAATAAGAAGAAGAAGGAAAAAAAAGGCAAAAAAAAATGGTTTAAACTTTAAAAGGAAAAAAAAAACAAGCATATTCTAAATGTTAAAATTTAATTAAATTTATAAAGATAGAAAATCTAATGAAGCTCAAGTGGTGTGTGTGTGTGTGCTTCTTTTTTTGTTTAGTTTGATTCAAATTATATGTAACGAAATGAATTAAATTTGGAACTTTAATAAGAAATTTATAATAAATGAATGAAGAATAAAGTATAAAAAATACTAAATGTTCTTTTATACAATTTTCTTGTAAAATATTTTCTACAATTATTCTTCTTCTTCTTCTTCTTCTTTTTCTTTTTTATTTGATCTTTGTAGTCCGAATAAATTTATTATTTATGAAAATTTATGCTAAATGGGAATTGTTTTTTTTTTTTTTAATTTAATTATGTATTTTATAATTGTAACGTTTAAATTCAATTATAAAACTTTTTTACAAATGAAAAAGCTTTATTACTTTAAAGTGAAATAACAACAACAACAACAACAACAACAACAACAACAACAACAAAATAGTCATGAAATTGAAGTTAATGAATATTTGAAATCTCATTAAAATGAACTAAAAAGTTTTTATCAAATTGTTATCTTGTTCAAATATTCTCAAAGATTCTTACAAAGCAAAAAAAAAATAGTGGACAATTTACGTATACAATTTAATGCTTTTTTTTTATTGTTAAAATATTCCTATTAGAATTTGATTTTAACAATTGAAAAAAACACTTTTGTTCAGTTATTAACATAATGGAAATATTAATGTAAACAATTTGTATACATTTTTGTTAAAGTTAAAAAATTGAACAAAAACATATCAAAAGGTTGAAAATCTAAAAGAAAATAATTTTATTGAAAATTTCTACAAGATTTTCATAAATTCAATAAAATCGTTTAAAATCATCGTTTAAAATTATTCAATTTATTTAATAAATTATAGTTTAAGCGACACTTTAATAAATTCATTTTATAGGCAACGACAACAACGAAAAAAAAACTCTATTAAAACGATCAACCTTTTTTTTATATTGAATTTTTTCTCTATGATGAAAATTGATTTTTTCTTATTATTGATTTAGGAAAATAATAAACAATATTTTTTTTTCTTTATACTGACCTTATTTCATGTTTTCTTATATAGAAATTTATGTTACAGATTAATATGTCCTCTTTCAGATGGGTAAATAAAAGATGAACAGGAAAAAAAAAAGAAAAGAAAAACTTATCTAATTTTAGTGGGCCAAATGTCATAAGACATTATTTACAATTAATTCCCCCTGTTTTCTAACAAAGTTTCTTTTCTTTATAAAAAAAAAAACACACATGTTAGAAATTTAAGAAATAAACAATTCCTTCTATAAATAAGGAACAGATTATAATATTCAAAAGGTTTTTTTTTCACATTCTATACGGTCAGGATGTTATGTAAACAATAATTTTAAATGAAACAACGTCAAAAAATATTCAAGAAAAATTAAATAACGTCCAGACATATCATTTTTTTGTGTGAGAGAAAAAAAGAAAATCATTGTAAAAAAAAAACATGTTCAACTTTTTTGTTGTTTGGCCTCAAAGAATAAATTATATTGAATTTAATTATTCACTGTTTTCCATCAAATAAATTAGAAAATAAATAAAATTTTCATTAAATGAATTACCGATGAACAAAAAATATAAATAAAAAATAAAAGTGTCAAAGTATAAAAAAAATTTTTAATTTGTTGTTGTTTAAAAAATTGAAGCATTTTTAGTGAATATTTTGTGGGGGTGGTGGAGAGAGTAAAAATAACGAATATTGATTTTATTAGGGAGAAATCATTTCTATTTTTTTTTTCTCTCTTGTCCTAATTGAATTTTAATAAGTCACATAAAAAGAAAAAAAATTTCCATTGAAATTTAAATAAACTTTCTTCTACGTCACTTCTGAATATTAATTTCCATGAAAATAATAAAAGAAAAAAAAATATGAAAATTCATTCTTTGAATTTTTAACAAATTTGTTTTTTTTTTGTTTAAAGAAAAATCATAAAAATAAAAACAAATATTTTCTTAAGTCAGGTCAAGTACAGATGATTAATTTAACATTTTTTACTCCCTTCTGTATACCACAAAAATAAAAAGTGTTCTTGTTTTTTTTTTTTTTGCTTTTCTTAGACTTTTATGTCAATGTAATTGGAAAATATATACAAAAAGAAACTTTTATGTATAAATCTTATGGGGTTTTCTTATATAAAAAAATAATTTGTATTTGTATTTTTTTTTTCATGTTACAGATTGTTAAGGATGGTTATTTTAAACATGCATTTGAAGTGTCAGGTTTTGTATTTTTTGTTGGTCCAATGACAGTGATTTGTGTTCTTTATGTTTTAATTGGACTTAAACTTAGAAAAAGTAAATTACTACAAGGAATTAAAAGAAAAGGATGTGAATTTGGAAGAACTGTTAGTGGACAAACAAGAGTGATTAGAATGTTAGGTAAATAATTAAGAATTTAATTAATAATTAATTAATTATAATTATTTTTCAAATTGAATTTATTTTTATCTTTATTTTTTTTTTTCTCTTCCTAATTTAGTTGCTGTTGTTGTTGCATTCTTTTTATGTTGGTGCCCATTTCATTTACAGCGTCTTGTTGCTGTTTATGGTGCAGAAAGTTCAGAATCATCAGAATTATTTGAAATAATTTATAAAGCATTGACATATATGTCAGGAATTTTATATTATTTATCAACATGTATAAATCCATTGTTGTATAATATTATGAGTCACAAATTTAGAGATGCATTTAAGGTAAGTTTACATTTTATTTTTTATTAATGAAAATCATCGTTAAACTTTGTGAACCATTTTGTTCTAAATATAAACTGTTTTCTTTATTTTCTTTCATAAAATAAGAAAAAAGAAAACAACTAAAAAGAGAATAAAAATGTTGATACAACGTATTCGTCAACTGAAAGAAAGTATAGGTTCTTTCTAAATTCTAATGGATTTCATTTTTATTTTTCTTTGTCTTTTATAAAAAAAAGAACATAAACAAAAATACATCCAGACATGACAAAATAGTTTAGTTTCAAAAACTTTACACCTTTTATTTCTTTTTTTTTTATTTTTCTACAAGAGAAAATATAAAGAATCAACCCTCACATTTTTTATTTTTACCCAGTATACATAACCAATTTTTGATTTATTTTCTTTTTACTTTGGGTTGACTTATGGATCTTTAAATGTAGAAAAAAAAAATGAAAATAAAAAATGTAAGAAGATGTAATGTTATCCGTTTTTTCATTCCAGACATTAAAAGTTAATCATGATTATTTTTAAACTAAAAAAAAAAAAAAATAAAAGAAGAAGAAAAAGATACAAGAACAAAAAATGTGTCTTGAAGATTAAAGTGTTTTTAAATTTAAAGTGTTTCAAATATATTTAAGTATCTTTCAATCGATTTATTATTTAAGTTTTTCTCTCTCTCTCTCTTTCTTTCTTTTTTTTACTTTCTTCGGTGTTTATTTATTTTATTATTTTTATTTGTGTGTGGGCTTCAGATGTTTTAAATTAATTAGAATCTTGTATACATGAGAATATGTCTTTACAAATTTTATTTGTTATTTATCATTATTCTTTTTAGTGTCGTTTTTTATTTTTCATTCAGATTAGATTAGTGTATTCAATACACATGTATATAAGGTATTTAGACCCAGCATCTTTTTATTTGATTTAAAGATTTTCTTCCTTTTTTTTTTTTTTTGTTAAAAGAGAATTTTAAAATCTTGATTTTTAAATTTTCCTTTGTTAAATTTCCAGTAAGAAAATCTAACTTATTTGAACGTAATGAATGAAAATTTCTCTTAATATTTTCAACAAATTTAATAAGTGTCGATTATCTTCTTAAAGCTTTATTAATAAAACTTAAAACCTTTCCCAAATATTTAAAGCTAATCTTCATTTAAACATACAAATTTTCTTAATGTTAACCCAAAAAAAAATTAGTTTCTTATTTAATCCTTTTAACGTAGCATATTATAATTATTATCACTGTAAGAAAATTTATAAATAAATATTATACAAGAATTCTTATTCATAATATCAAAATGAAATAGTATCTTAAGAAGAATGAAATTGTGAGATGATTATTTCTTATCTTTACATTTTCCTCAATTGAAAATCAATAATTTCTAAGAACTTATCTATACAGACTATCTCTATGTTTAATGAAGTAAAGAATATAAATAAATTCTAAGTATCTGAATATTCTGAGTATTCTGAGAATTCTGAGTATTTTGAGTATTAAAGAAAATTGAAGAAAATTTTTTATGAATAATTAAATTTGATGAACTTTTTTGTATTTTGTAGTTTAAGTTTATAAATAAATTTTTATTAAATAACGAAACGTTGAGGAAATTAAAATTCTCTATTTTTGTATGTTTTCTTTTTGAAACACGATATTTCGTGTAGAGTCGTCTTAATTATAGTAATTAAAATTAATTAATCAACAAAATCTTGTAAATTAATACAACTATTTTAATTTTTCTTTCAAAATAATTGTAAGATTATATAAAATTATAAATGAAATGTAAGCACACTTACAAAATGTATCGTAATAGATTCTAATTATGATACAATTTAAAGTAAAAATTTGACCGCATTGACGTCAAACTTTTAATGTATTTTAATTACAATCTAGAATAGATAGATCTTACCATCTACCAAAAGCATTCATATTTCTTAAGTAAATTGAATAATTGAACATCTGTTTTGGCAAATTTTAATTAATCATAATCGTTTAACGCTATATTATAAAGAAAAAGAACAAAAAGAAGAAGTTGGAGTTTCTGTAATTCCAGTAGTATAAAATTAGGCAGGTTCAAAATTGTACGATGATTGATAATAATATTGCACAACGTTTTTCGTTTTGGGGCTTTTTTTTTTAATTTGAAGAATAAGAAATTTATAAATCGAAGACGAAAATTCTAAAGGAAATTTTCTCATTAAACAGAAACGTTTGGTCCAGTATAAAATTACTTGTAGAAAAGTACTAAATAAATATTAAATTAATTACGAATTTAATTTATTTACCAAGAAAAAAACAAAATAAAAGAAAGGGTAAAAATTCAAAACATTCTTTTTTTTATTAATTTATATTTAACGTTCATAAATTTTCAAACTTTTAAATAATTTATAATTATCGTCTTAGATAAAAGCATAAATTGTTTTAAGTATTTTATGCATCACTTTAATAAGAAATTATTCGTTAAATAATCATTTGTCTTTCATAAAAATATCTTAACGAATTTAGTTAAATAGAAACCTTTAAATTTATTTTTTTATTAATTATTTTGACTTATTTAAAGATTTTTAATCATCTATGATGTCTATGAAGTACACAATCATTAAACCAACTGTTAAACTTTAAAATCTAGAAGACAATAAACTTTATATGAAACAATAATATTTAAATAAAAATACAAAATAACAAAAAAAGTTAAAACATTAATCTACTTGTGTAACGTCACTTGTATTTATTATATGAAATAATCTAAATTCTTTTGTATCATTATAAATTTTGTTGTGTTCACGCGGCGACATAATATAAAAGGTCAAATAAAATACCTTAACGTGAGCTTTTGATATACCTCAGTGGGTGTTTCACATTCGTATAAATATTAAGTGTCGTAAGTTTAACGAGGTACATAGAGAAAAAGTTGTGTTTTATTTTTTGTAATACAACAACATTTTTATCGAGAAATATTTTATGTTTGTTGTGTTGTGTTTTCTTTTCTTTTTTTTTACTGGATTTATTTTAAGGTTTTCAGCATTTGTACAATTAATAAGTAGACTTTAATCTTATGTACATACTTTATTTTATTTTCTTTTCGGTTGTCTGTCAATAACAATACATTATCCTTTATTCTTCAATATAGATAAATTTCTTCATATAGGAAGGATTACATTATTTGTATATACATCAACATCATAACGATAATAAATCTTAATATTTAAGTGAAGCATCATATTTTTATGTTACGGCTTTTCATTGTTTGTTTTTGCTTTTTTCTATTTTGAGGAAAATCAATTCTATTTTAATGTACAAACTACTTACGTTTCTGTATATTTTGTTTTTGTAGAAAGCCTCAAGTCATTTTGTGGAAATAGTTTAGGCGGTTCTTTAAGGAAATCTATTTGGAACATGTTATCAAAAGTTTTTGATTTGAAATCAGAATGAAATTTATAAGTTTCTTCTCTAACATTTATAGAAACTTTCAATTGTGAATTTGTAACAAATATTACGATTCCAAACTTAAACAAAAAGGGAACGGAGTTGAAACCAATGGAAATCTTTAACCACAAATTGATTAAATTCGGTAAATAAAGAATGAATCAAAGTACGAAAACTGATCTACGAACAAAAAGATACAAAAAAACAAAATTGTTGTTTTTTCTTTATTTTAAAAGACTAAATAAATAATATGAAATTAAAAAGAAATAAAATTACTTGTACCCCTTTTATAGAACTTCAAACTCCAAACTCAGAACTCCAAACTCCAAACAGAAAATATGAAATTATGTGAAAACGATAAAGATTATTATTTTATTTATATGAAATTGGTTAAAAGCACAGATTAGATCCTTTAATAATAAAACGATAAACCCCTTACATAAATCTGGTTAAATAAATATTTACATAAAATAATTTCATTTTTTATTAAAAAGAAAAATAAATGTTAAAGAATTTTATTTTTTTCTTCTTTCATTTTTTTTTTTATGATTTGGTTTTTGATTTGTATTAAAGATGATAAAATTTTCATTTTTCCTCTGTTTTGATTTCATTACATTATTACCTTTTGTTACAATATTACATAAAATTTTGAAAAAATCAAAAAAAAAAAAAGCCGGTACATACATTTACTGTTTCCGGTTAAATTATTCCGGTGTTTCTTTTTTATTTGGTTTTTGTTTTTTTTTTTCCTGTAAAAATTCCAATAATTTCACGCACACAAAAAAATACAATAAATAAAATCCTTTTTTTATTATTTTTCTTCTTCTTTCCTTTTTATGTTAACCAATTTTTTACATGAATGGAGAAAATTTATATTAATGCATTTAAGAAGAAGAAGAAGAAGAATAAAAAAAAGAAGAAAAAAATGGAAAAAAAAGTCTATTCTATTTTATAAGAATCAACGACAATCAACATTAGGAAATATACATTTCCGTTCATTTTTATTAGAAAATATTAGAAGAAGAAGAAGAAGAAGAATTATTTATCCTTGAATTTTAATTCTAAATTATAACAAAATCATTCACTTTTATAAATTAATAATCAATTTTTCCTAAGGTCAGAATAAAATAAAAATAACAATCTACGCACAAAATAGAGAAATATTTACTAATTTTAATTTTAGTTACAGATTTTTGTTTTTGATTGTAACTGGTATACTGTCTCCTCTAAAGGATTTTTATGGTTTTATATACAAAACTCTTATAGCACTTAGCGTTTTTCCTTTTTTCTCTCTCTTTCTCTTTCTCTCTTTATTTCTTTGGCATTAATTTAAATCCATTGAAAAGTTTGTTTATTGAGTCTACCTACACGCTTTTAAAAATTAAATGAAAAAAGAAAACGAACAAATTATATTGCTTTTCATTTTTATGCGTTGTACCCTATAACGAAATAAAGTCTATGGGGTTAAATCTATAATTTATAAAACAGAAAATTATATAAAAGAAGAAGAAGAAGAAGAAGAACAAGTAGAATAAAGAAGAAAAATTAGGAATAGAATAAATTATGGATAAGAATAGTGATAATCAGTAGACGCATACCCTTATACATATTATTTTGGTTTTAGTTTATAAGGGTTACATCTCATGTTTTATAAATTACATAAAACTAAGCTTCTCCCTACATAACTGACTTATTTTCTAATTTCCATACAAATAACAATTTTATATTTTTGACTTTAGAGATTGTTATTTTTGGTTAATACAATTACCAAAGGTGTTAAGTGACCTTAAAGTTATAACTACTAGACAAATTTAGATCAATGTTTAAAATTAAGTTGAAAAAGGCTTGTCTGTTTAAAGACAATTGGTAGAATTTCCATAAAATAACAAAATAACTTAAACTTATGAATTTATTCATATATTGGCATTGAGTGTTTTAGAATTTCTGTAGTTTTCGTAGATACTTTTTCTAAAAAAAAATACTCTTTGACGAAGGACAATTAAATTCTCTAAAGTAAAATAAAACTCCATCAATCAATAAAGTTTATAATTTTTTAATAATATAAAAGGAAAAATGTAAATAATTTCTTCTTAAATTCTTTAAGATTAATTTTAAAGGATTTTCCATTCTACATTTTGCTTATTCCACAAAAATATTTTCTTTTATTTCTAAAATCAACACAATCACAATTTTTCTAACCTAAAACTTTTATCGATAAATTTATTTCTGTTTTTGTTTATAAATTATTCAGTGATAAATGGTCGTCACCGCATATTTTTCTTTTTACATTTTTTGCTATCTTTTGTCCCCTATAAAATATTATATTTATTTTTTTTTGTTTTGTTTTTCTTTGAACCTAAGGCGATTGGGTATGAAATAAAAATATTTAAACTTAAAAAATTATAAAGAATCCCAATGTGAAACCCTTTTCTTATATTTATACTGTTTAATGGTGTAGTTATGTAATACTTTTGTTGTTGTAGATTAATTCCTCTACCTTATACTTTTTCTTCTCCTTCTTTGATAAGATTAAAAAATTTCCCATTCTAAAAGAAAAAAATTTAAAATATTCACTTATTCTATTCAAAATTTTTGTTTACATTTTATGAATTTGTATTTGAAATTTAATTTTAATTTTTAATATTTTCATCCACATTATTGTTTCTAACAATTATTTTGTTGTAGGTACTACACCTACATAAATTTATTTTCTTCGAATGTTTTGATATTATTTTCAATCATTAACATTATTCAATTGAATAATTCACAAAAGTACTTAATTCTTAAAATAAACATTTTTTGGTTCAATAGAATTTTTTCTTTTCTTTTGTTAAAAAAAATCACGTAACAAAATAAAAGCACAAAACAAATGTTTTATGTTTTCTTTTGTTTTGGCATTTAAAATTAAAATAATAAATAATGAAAACAAAGAAGAAAATTATAACGAAATCTTCTCTTTTTGATGTGTCTGTTTAATTTTCCTATATATTTAAGTACAATCAAGTATTTTCTAAATTAAGAAAGCTTTTGGAAAGCTCAAGGTCATCCCACATTATTATTACTATTATTATTATTGCTTTCTTTTAATATACGAAACACTGTATTAACACACTTTTATAACACATTTTATTCATCAATTTATTTTCTTTTACTAAGCTCATATCATATCCCCTCATAACCCACTTAAACCTCCCACTTAAACCACCCACTTAAACCACCTCTTAAATAATATAAATGTGACCATATAATATCAAATTAACACAATATTCTTATATTTCTTTGAAAATTTTTACTGTTGAACATATAAATGAATGTTATCAACATTAATTAATTAATTTTCGGTTCTAATCCCATTAATTATTTACTTTTATTTATTTTTTTTTTTTTAATGAACTCACTTTACTTGTTTTTCCTTTTCTTTTCTTTCCTTTCCTTTTCTTTTATTTTTTCTCCCCCATTTTTTTTTTTGTTTCTTATCTTTGAAATAATATTTATTAATGGTTTTTTTTTCACTTGTGTCATGAATTCGTGATAAACTTAAAAGATAAGCACTTTTACTTTGACTTCATTATGAAAGGCTTCTCTGGCTATGTGACTCTATGTGACTGTATGTGGTGTAACCGTATGTAGGTGTGTGACTGTATATGTATGTGTGTGTGGGTGAGTTGTAAATATAAAAGTTGAAAGAGGGTGATGGAAAAAAAAACCTTTGTGAATTTTAAAAATTATACCAAGAAATAAAAGTAAAAATTTTTGTGCGGAAGTTTAGATAACAAATATTCAAATTATTTTTGTGATATAAACAAATGGTTTAAAGGGAAGGAAGGATGTTGAAGTTATAAAATCGCAATAATGTAACCATAAATACCTTTGAACATTTAGATAAATACAACACAAATATTACAATAAATCTTTAAATATAAAAAGGAAAAGGAATAGAAAAATAACATATAAAAGTTTTATAAAACAAACATTACCATTTTTTCATCGTACTACTTGGAAGTGGTACTATTTTTAATATTTTGTTTTACTTTTTAGTTTAACGAAACGACGTTAAGTTAAGCCAAAAGACAAAAAAAAAAATTAAAATACTTTTGTTTAATTCTCAGAAAATTTAGTGTTAATAGAAACAACACCTTCACAGTTTCATAACTTTTTTATTAAAATATCAAAGTACTTTTCAAGAACTAAGTTCACATCTTCAGGACTATTTATTAATGTATTCTTAAGTTTAAATCTTTAAATCTTTAACGTAATAATATTTACTAAGTTTTTCATAATTATGAAAATGTTACAAACAATTCTATTCTTAAAAAATTCTAAGAAATAAAAATAATTTTCTATAAATTTGAATAAAAATCAAAAATTCAGAAAATGAGAAATTTTGTAAATATTTATGAACAGAAAAATATGTCTCTGTTGGAATATCATTTTTTTTTCTCAAATCAATAAAAATCCAAAAATAAAAATTCAAAACAATTTAATTAAAAGAGAAAATCCAAAGCATTTTCAATCATAAATTAATTTTAATGAAAAATGACAGAAAAAAAATTAACTTAAATTTTCTATAAAAAAATATTTTACATAATTGAAAATAATTCAGAAAATGCGTTACGTAGACTAAACCTGGACTTTAACCTTAAACATAAAAAAAATGACTAAAAATAAATAAAAATAAGAATAGGAAAATACATTTTCTAAAGAAAATTATTTTTATGGAAAAGTTAAAACTGAAACTTTTTTTTTCCTCTTAAAAAATATGAAAAAAAAAATTAAAGTTAATAAACTGCAAACTATAAAAAATTTAATTTCATAAAAGTTCACAAACACACACACACACACAAACGTATACAAAGAGAGAAAGCATACACATCCATATACAAACAGAGGGAAAGAGATAGAAGAACATATACGTTCTAAATTCAAACAATAATATTATAATTTTGTATAAATATTCAACTTTAATTTAAAATAAAACGTAAATGTTCCATATAGTTGTCATTTGGCAAGTATGTAACTTCAATAGAAGAAATTATAAAGAAATTTTTTCGTATATTTCTTCTACAATAAAAACAAATTTTCATGAATGCAATTTTAATTATGTGAAGAAAAAAAAAATGTGGCCTTTTAGAAAATTAACTGGTAGACATATTTTACTGGATGAAAAGAAAAAAAAAAAAAAAAATTGCGTATTTCTTTTTTCTTCTTCGTCTTCAACAAATTTAATTCAAATCACTTAAAAAACTTAACCAATACATTAAGCTGACGATTCAAAATTAAAGAAAAATCATAATTTTCTAAGAACTCCTTTAAGAAAAAGAAGAAGAAGAAGAAGAAGAGGGATTTCCGTTTTCTAATATTTTCTTCATAAAAATATTACCTGAAATAATTGAAAAATTGTTGAAAAATATCAAAAAAAAAGAAAGAAGAAGAAAAGTTAGAAGAAGAAAGTTTGTGTGATTAAATGATTAAATTATAACCGAAAAAAAAGAGGAGATATTCACCATTTTTCCTTTCATTCTCTCTATCTTTCGTTCATTCTTTCTTTGTACATATATATATTTTTTTAAATATAAAATTAAGATGAAAAGATTCAGTTTTTATTATTATTATTAAATTATCTTAACTTCAATATGAAAATAATAACCTCATTCATTTTCATTTTCATTTTCATTTTCATTTTTTTGTTGGTTGGTTGGTTGGTGTCGTCTGTCTTTGTTGCCATCCCATTGATGTCTGGAACGAAACTAAATTCAATTCATTTATACACTTTAAGCTTTTTCGTTTGAAACTTATGATTGTCTCAAGATTCAAGATGATTCTTATTTTTTCTATTCTTATTTTATTTTTATTTTTTATTGTGAAAAATATAAAAAAGATGAATTTTAAGAATAAACAAACACGTTACAATTTATTTAATTCTAAAATGGATAATTTTTATATAATTTCTCTCTCTTTTAAATTTATTTTTAATTGAAACAAACTTTTGCTGAGTATCAGAAACAACATCAAATAAAAAACAATAGACAATTTTATTTTATTTTATTATAAATTTCAATTTTGAAATGAAAGATTATGTAAATTTTGTACAATATAAAACTAACACAAAAATTGGTTTGGAATGACTAAAGTTTGTTTCTGTTGCCAAATTATCTTTTTCAACTAAAGGCAAAATATTGTAAATGCATTTATAAAAAAAATAGTTGCTTTATTTTTTTTTTTTTGTGTAAATTACCTTCATTAATGTCAGTGAAATAAAAACTAAACGGAAGTTAGATAAAATATTGTATCCTTAATCTGAAATACAAAAGTAAAAATGTTTCATATCGTTAAATAAATTTACAATTTAATGATACCACAATATTAATTTGGTATGGAAAATAATATAATAAGTAGTTAACCCAGTTAAATTTTTGAATGAATCAATGCTGTTGATGTTAAATTTAAGTTTATTAGTTTTGTCAACATTTAGTGATTTATTTACGTTATTTATCTCACAAGAAACTTTACATGTATATGAGTAGATGTAAGGAATTGTATACAAATTTCACATAAAGAATTGTAAATAGTAATTAATAAATGTTTACTTATCAATTTTCAATTCACTATGTTTGTACCAAATACAAAAATATGTTTAGATAATTTTGGGTTAAATAACGACAATCTTTTGTATGGAATAGAAATTATTGAGATTTCAATTTTAAAGTAATAAAATATTGAAATTAATGATTGAAAATTATATATAATTCGTTGCTCCATTTTGGGATATCAGTATAGACGCTTCTAGATCTCTGTTCGTTGCCTAAATTAAATTAAATAGAATTTATTTGAATTATTTAATTAAATTCTATGAAAATCTTATGAATTTTTTTTTTACTAAAAATTAATTTTCATAGAAAATAATTTAATTTAATTAAAAAAGCGTGAAAAAAAAAAATAAACAAAAACAAAGCAGACAAATAATATTGGGAAATTTATGTTTTTCACGACAAATATCGCAGACGAACTATTTTTGTATATTGAAACCAATAAAATGAAGACTAAAATAAAATGTTTCTTTAGGAATTTGTCTGATAAATAAAGAAAAAAATAGAATAAATGGAACACAAAATATTCGCTGTAAAATGTAAAAAAAAAAACGGTAATTGTTTTATTCACACAAAAATATTTTATTTTGGATTATTTTTTTTTGGAAATTCCGATAAATTGCAAATAAGAAAATCCATTTTTTTTTTGTCTTTCTTCCAATTTTTTTTTTTGCCCTTTTGTTTTTGTTTCGGTGTTTTTATTTTCTCTTATCTTAAAAAAAAAAAATTTTTTTGATTTAAAAATTTTCAATTTATTCTTACATTCTACATACGATTAACTTGTTGATCTTGATTTGTATATTTATGGTATGAGTGAGTCTGTGTTGCCACCTTTATTTGTCTATTTGTAATCAAATGATTTTCTTCTTATTTATTTTATTTATTTTCTTTAAATGTATATGTGAAAATTGTCTACATATGTTTATGGAAATATTACGTAACTCAGTTTATAGAAATTAATTGGAAAAATTAATGAGAAAAAAAAATAAACTTGAATTTCCCATTTTTTTTTTTTTCAAAGAAGAAGAAAACTTGTGGAAATTAGAAATTTTAATTAAGTTGATAATTTTTTATTTTTTGTACACATAACAACAAATACCTTGAATTAAAAAAAAAATCAATTCCGTATTGAGTAAATCCAATTTTCAATCGTTCGTATCGGATTACACATATTTAATTATTATTCAATTTTTTTAAATAATTGAAAAAGAATTAAATTTATAATTTTCCGTATTCCATGGAATTTTTATACAATATATTAGATTTGGTGGGTAATGTTTGTTTCTTTTTTATTTTGAATTTCTGATTTTATTGTAGTCTACTATTTCTCCATTCAATTATTATTGGAATTCGTTTTTTTTTAAATCTTTATAGATGAAAAAAATAGAAGAAGCATCAAACACAATGATGAAATTTCCTATAAAATCTTCGTTTACTGATGGCGATCTTATATTTACTTCCTGTTTTCATATATAAAATTTTTGTTGTAAAACAAGATAACTAAAAAAAAAAAAATTTAAAGACCAAGACCATAAAATATTTAACGATTTTTTTTTTGTTTTGTATTTATTGATATTGTTTTTTATTTTAAGCTAAAAACATTTGAAAATATTATTATCATGGTTATGGCTTTGTTGATCAGATTAAACTTTTTTGTTTCGCTTCTTTTTTTTAATCCAAATTCAAATGAAATTCAATTATTGGAAAAATAATGTTAAATGAATTGTCAGCAAACAAAATATGTAGGTAGTAGGTATACATTACATCCATACATATTGAAATTTAATTAGAGTGTTACAAGTTAATGGATTATTGTAAAATCTACAAGGTGTTTATTTTTTGTCTTAATCTTAGGCTGAAAGCTTTTGTGAAGGAAAAGTAGAAACACTCATACCGATTATTTTCCATTATTTTTTTGAGTTGAAAGTTTAATGAACTTTTGATATAACTTTATTTTTAGAATATTTATCAACAACAATTATTTTATCGTCATATATTCAGTATTACCGATTTTAGTCGTTGATTTTTATTTATTTATTTATTTACTGATTTAATTACAAATCAACGAAAACAAAATGTTAACACTGCAAAATGATTCACACAGAACAAATAATGTTTCAATTTATTGTAATTGAAATTCTTATGAAATTTAGTTAATTAAAAGAAATGTTAGGTATTAATGTTTGTTGATTTAAAGAATTTTAAATAATTTATAATCAAAAAATAATATTAATTATAATTTCAACTGAAAATCTTATGTTATGTATATGTTTGTATTCTTGTAATGAAATAATCCATATTTACATTAAAATCAACTTATTAAATTTAATCCATAAATTATTCTTATTATTCTTATTTAATTTATTACGTTCAATTTACTCATCATTTTTTTTTTTTGTTAAATTAAAAAGAAAAAAAAAGGAAGAAAAAAGGTAAAAAGATAAAATCAACAAAAGAGAGGAAGAAAGAAAAAAACAATATTTGATTAAATTTGTAGAAACCTTTTTTTTTATGATAAAATTGGAACAATAATAAATCGATTGACTATTTTTATTGTTATTCTTATTATTATTATTTTCACTTTATAAATATTAAAAAATAGTGAATGTTGACTTTAAATTTTGAACTTGATTAAAATCAATGTTGACAAACAGTAGAAAAGTAAATATTTAAAGATTAGTATAAAGCTTTAAACAAAAGTTAATAAACAAGGTTGTGGAGGGGGGTGTGTATTTTTTTGTTTTGTTTTTTATTTCACACAACCTCATACGTAAAAGGAAAAATAATTTATAATTTGTAAACAACAAATGGACATCGTTTCGTAATAAAATTCCATAATAATATTAATAGATTTTTATTCATATTTTATTATGTTCTTCTTTTGTTTTCTTCTTTTTATTTATTTTAATATAAAATCACGAAAAACACAAATGTCGTCTAAATGTCACCACAATTTAATGACAAATCTAAATTTGCTTTTATTTTTTATATATATAAAAAAAAATGTCTACATTAATATGAATTTATTAATTAGAAAAATTTACACAAATAATAATGATAAGATTTCTTTAGATAAATAACCGTATTGAAAAGTAAAATATATATAAGACTATTTTTTTCTTATGCATATTGAAATTTGTCACGTTGAATTATAAATGATATAAATGTGTTGGATTAAAATTTTAATTTAATAATAAAATAATATTGAATAACAGAACACGATTCAATTAAATAATATTTGGATTTTTTTCTTTTGAATATTTTATTAATTAAAATTAAATAATCATAATTTTCTAATATTTTCTTTTCATTTTATTTCTTTTCAGTCAACTATATCACAACATTGTGGTTTTCAAGATAAATATCAACAACAAAATAGTAATCATACCTATAGTGCGTTATCACGTTATGGTGGTTCATTAAAATTAGCAACAACAATGAACAGAATTAATGTACATCAGGAACAAACAAATGATAAAAAAGGTAATGCAGAAATTTCAATGTTACAACCAAGTAAAAATAATATTGTACGTAATGGTGTTAAACAAAATAATTTGAATCAAACACGTCCACGCTGTCATTCTGTTAGTAGTCAAACGACATTATTTACATCACTTAGTAATTCAACAAATAATCGTGAAAATATTATTGAAAATAATACATTTCCAATAACATCAAATGGTATAATGAATGATAAAACATCAACAATAAATAATGATATTAAATCAAAAGCTTTAATAACAATTGCTGAAAAATTAAGAAAAAGTACTAAAAAAGTGTTACAATTTAAAAGTGTTGGTGTTCCAAATGGGACAAATTCAACAAAAGATGATAAATTACAAAAGGGTAATAGTGTTGATAGTACACATACAAATACAATTAGTAACTCAAGTTTACAGGAATTAGATGAGGACGAATTTACAAGTACTGAATTGGCCAGATATATGGGAGAAGTTAATAATGAAATACGATTAGATAGAAATTTGTAATTAATTATTAAGTTAACTTAAAATTAAATTAAAAAAAAAAAGAAAAAAAGAAAGAAAGAAAAATTATGCATATAAATGTTTTATTATTTTTTATATATAATTTAATGACTTAATTGTAGGTACTCGTATTTGTACATATATTGAAATATTGTGGCATTTTTTATTTTTTGTTAATAAATTCCTTTAAAAAATACATTTTTGTGATCAAAAAAGACAAAAATGGTGAAAATAAGAAAAACAAACAATTGTTTTATTGTTGAATTAAAATAAAGGCCAAAAAAAAATACTCTTACTAAAACAAATTAAATTTCTACACTTATCAAATCCTCTATTGTCTAATTCTCATACAAAACAAATATTATTCCCAAACACACATAAATACACAAAATGTATTTCTTGTCAACAATAATGCTTCTAATTTAATTTGGAACAATTTGTGAAAAGAAAACAATAAAGGAAATTACTCAATTGAAAATTTATTTAAAAAAAAAAAAAAGCTGTCAATTCTGATTTTTTTTTTTTTCCTAAGACTGAGATTGTACAAATTTGATTAAATTGTGAATCCTAAATTTAAAGGTATGCCTGTGTGTTATTAATGATGTAATGATTTTATATTAATTAAAAATAAACATTAAAAAGGTTTAAAGGTATAAAATGTCTATCAATTTGGTCAGGACCATCGTATCTCAATCACAAACAATAACACTTTACATACAATGTTGTTGTTTGAATTTCGTTAAATTCCATTTCTAAATTATTTTTCTTTACAGTTAAGATTTTCTTCTTTTTTTTTTTTTTGTTTGGTTTTCAGAAAGTACTTGACTACATTTTTATTTAAATTGTGGTTTTAATGATTTCATTTACTGATTTTTATATTCATGTATGTATAAGTTACTTTAAATAACAACATTGTTAACAGACAATTTGTTAAAATATAAATAAAGATGATGAGTGTATAATGGTATCTACTTGTATGTATAAAAGTCATTTTTATTTTAGGGAAAACAAAAAATAAACTATAATTAAAAATTTATTATTGTATGATATATAAATTAATAGTTATAGATACATATTTTATATAAGATTTAAATAAAATTAAATTCAAGTACGTAAATTTATAATAAATATTATTAAGATATAAAAATTATTATAATTGTATTTTGTAACAATTTAAAAAAAAAAATTATATTAAAAAAAAAATTGTAGTAAATAAATTTTTTTGTGAATTAAATTTCATTTGATAATAAATTTGTTTTTATTTCTTTAATTCCGTTATCTTTCCAATTTCTATTTATTTAATTTCCGCTTTAACGGTATTTTTTATTTAAATTCAAACTTTCAATACTCTATCGAGTTTTCGTTTAAATTATATACGCCATCTGTCATTGAACATTAAACACTGTGCGTTCACATTCACCGTGTAGAGATTTTTTATTGAGTGTACGTTCCGATTTTAGCATTATTTTATTTTTGTGTTTCATTTAATTTTAACGTTAAACTTCGTGTTAAAAATATAAAATATAAAGTTTTTTCCAATATTTACATCATATAGTAATTGAAATTAGTTTATTGTGTTAAATTTGGTTATGTGAAACGTCTAAATAGGTTTTTATCGGTAAAAGTTAGTGTTTATTAAATAATTTAATATAATTTTGGTTCTTCGTTCTTCCATGAAGAAAAGTTTTGTGTTCGTTTCTCTTCTATCCTAGAATTTTCAACTAATACTACAAGGTAAGGATTTATAAATTAATAAAATTTTAATAATCTATGATTTTCGTTATTTGATAAAGCGTAAGAAAATCTCATTATAGCTAGCAAGCCGATTGCACAAACCATGCAATCAATGCGCTTTGCACGCAAATTTTTTGTTTTTTTTAATTGAAATATTCAGGAATCGTGCAAAGGAAATAATTAAAAAAAAATATAATAGTAATTTTTATGAAAAGTCTTTAATTGATTTGTAACTAAATAATTACAATTATAAATGTGGGAAAAATTTTACTGACTAATTTACATCTGGTTTTGGTCTAACCAATTTCCAATCGATTCTTTATTATTTTCCAACCATTTTATATTATTAACTACTCTTTCCAATGCTTGTGCTCTTGAAGTAGTTCCAGCGCCAGCGTCTGGATATTTTTCAAAGAAATGTTTCATCTGAAAATAAAAATATTATGATTCTGATTTTTTATTAGATTTCAATCTCAATCTTACATCATCCAATTTAACTTCAGTATTAAAGTTACTTGTAATTGATTGTACCATTCGTCCTAAATAACGATCGTTAACAGTAAATCTATCAACAAGATACAACCAATTGTTTCTGACAAAGTCCCAGACTAATGATTCACCGTATTTATTTGAAGCAATATATTGCAGACACGTGAAATAATCTTGACTTCTTATTTTTGTTGAATCCTTTGCCAAATCTAGGAATCTAAAAAATTCCAATTGAAAAATTAATGTTAAAAATTTATCATTTGAAGTTAAAAATCGAACTGTATTTTCTAAATAAAAATTATTTACTTATTCAATACGACCATATCTTCAATAGCTGCTAATCCATTCATTAATTTAAGTTTCTCTTGTGCATCTGTTTCATCCACAAAAAGTTTCCACATAATTTCCCATTTTGTCTCATCACCGGCAATTGCCATTCCTAATATTTTGTTGGTTTTAAAGAAATAAATTTAAAAAAAAATTCATTTATTTGTCAATTTACAGACGAATTTCTCTATGTATGTGAAAGTCGTTCTGAACTAATGCAATTTAAAAAACAGAGAAATTCCAACTTGCATTCTAAGAGTACTATTTACTAAATCCCAATACTCAAGTTGAGATCAATTATAAAGAAATTTCTTTCTTGCAGTTTAGATTTTTTTTATTACTTTCACGTTCAACGTAGAGAAATTTCGAATGTATTTTTCTTGAAATAAATTAAATAAATAGGTACCGTGATGATAAATTAAATTTCTTATATCAGGATGTGGTCGATCTTCTGGATTTTCAATCCATTTATTAAAACGTGTTTTAACTTCATCTTTACATTGTTGTAATCCCATTGTACAGGCAAAATTTAATACAACTGTTCTTAAACGACTGTTTCAGACAAATAAAAAAATATTTTATTAAAAGAATTTAGTTTATTAATTATTACTCTTATTTGGTCGAGAGGTGAAATATTCTCCCTACTCAGATATTTTAAATTACTTACTTCTCTAAATGATCACTATTTCTATCAGATATTGTCCAGTTAACACTTTCATACGATTTAGTTATAATTCTCTTTCCATATTCCTGAAAATAATTATATCAAATTAATTGTAATCACAAATATTTTTAATATTAAAATATTTTATCAGACTAGAAAAATATATAATATATAATAATTTCTGTTTCATTAAAAGAATTTGATGAAATTACCTTAAACTTCGAATAAATATCGGATGAACCATAAAATAAGTCAAAAATTGTATAAAATTTCGATGATGCAACTGCCCAAGGGACATAATCTTTTTCTTCAGAAAGGAATTTTGTTAAGTCCATTGCAATATGATAAGGTAATAATGTGGCATCAGCAAAGTTAAATGCATCATTTAATAAATTAGCACGATCTGAGATAGACAAAACCTAAACGAAAAAAACCGACAATGAAATATTTAGTGAGTTTGTTATGTTTTTCTTGAAAGAGAGCATCAATCAAATCTAACCGATATATTTTCAATAAGGCTCTCTCTAAATGTTGTCCACATTGCTTCAGGATAAAGAACACGGTAATAACCAATTTGATCTCTATTGAATTTAATCCATCTGTGAGCATCTTTCACTTGAATTGTCACTACAAAAATAAAATGTATTTTTCTCTGTTCTCATCAAAAAATTGTATTCGTTGTTCTGCTTTATCGACAATATTATTATTCCTATGTGAGTTTATTTCATAAACTCTTACTTGATATCGAGAATCATTGAATACTTGATCGTCAAAGTTCTTTTCTAATTACCAAATTTAATTCATATAGAAAGTTTATAGAATTTAAAGAAAATAATAATGTCGATAACGCAGTATAACTTAAAACTACTTTACCACTGGAATCGGTATTAGGAAACCATTGCCTTCCAGTAATATTTTTTGTATCTGTATAATAAGTTAAAGGTATAAACCAACGATAACTGAAAAAAAAAATTTAAAATAAAACCTAACACAAAATACATAAATCTGTAAATTAATAAAAAGAAATATATTTGCCAGATCCAAATTTTCGAATGAACTTACTTATAATCAGATGGTGTTTGTTCCATATTTTCACTATCTGGATTTAATAGGAAACGTTTTTGTGTAATCTTATATTCTGTTTCACTTATATTTTCAACAGTTACATATGGTAAACCCATTTGTCTAGTCCATGTATCCATAATATTCCTTAAAACAGATTTAAAATAAAAAACTTTTATTTTGTATTTTAAAACAAATATTTATACTCACTTCACATCCAGACCATCACCCAAATTATCAATTTCATTTAATAAATCATATGTTTCTGCATTTTTATATGCAAATTTTTCCAGATAATGTGTTACAGCTGTCCGAAAATTTTCGGCACCTAATTTGAAGAGGGATTATTATTAAATATTTAATAAAGAACAACTGAAAACTTTCTTAACAATTTAACGAACAATATAAAAAAAATGCGAATTTTTCATTCAATCGAAAATGGAAAAAAATTATTCTATTGAGTAAAGAATCAGTTAAATTTTCCTCTTTGAAATTTATTTTATGTTTCATTCAAAGAAATATTTCTAATAAATTTCGTCATACCAACAAAATCTTCCAACATTCGTATAACTGCTGCTCCTTTATTATAAGTGATGGCATCAAATATTTCAGTAATTTGATCAGGATTTGTAACAGTTTGAACAATTGGATGTGATGCAAGTGTACCATCCAAACTCAAAACACTATGAAGGTCATCTATTAAAAATTGGTCCATCTAAAAAATATGAAATAAGAAATTTAATATTTAACAGAATTATATATTATATTTTTACTGCACCATTCCCCATTCAGGATAAACCTCATGTGTTCCTTTATATTCAATATAACTAGCAAAACCCTCGTTCAACCAAAGTTCATTCCACCATGCCATTGTTACTAAATTCCCAAACCATTGATGTGCTAATTCATGTGCAATTACAGTTGCAACACGTTGTTTATTTATTGTTGAACTTGTTTTATTATCATATAATAATGCTGTTTCCCTAAACGTAACTAAGCCCCAATGTTCCATAGCACCGGACACAAAATCAGGTATTGCGACCATATCTAACAATTAAAGAATATGAAGGAAAGAAAAAAAAATTAATCATGAACTTGATTGAAAATATTTTCTAACAAATCTATATTATTGTTATTTTGTGTTCTTTTCTTTTATTGTAAAATTAAATTGCTTGTGATAATTGCATAATTGAAAATTTAAAAATATTTTAGTCAGACAAATATTTAAGCGTTAAATGTAGAGAAAAGTAACAATGCAGAAAAAAGAAAAAAAAAACCGTATAAAAACAGTAGTCAGTAATGATTTACAAAACAGTTGTCTTTAATTTAACAGAACTAAAAGAATTCTAAAAGGTTAGGCATAAACATTATTATGATGATGACATTTTAACTGTCGTTTTTTTTAAATTCCTTTAAATTTAAAAGATAATCAAGAGAATATTTAGAACGAATCATTCTTATCTTATCATCTAACTTTATCGCATAATTTTAATATTAACAATATTGTTTTCCGTACAGTACAATTATCACTTGTGTCTTATCTATTAAAGTATTCTTATTATACCTGAAAAACACAGAAATTAATTGTTTTTTTTTGTTATCAAATTTCAATCACAATAAAGTGATTTTTTTTTTCTTTTGAATTCAATGAAAAATAATTGGAAACTTTGAATAATTTCAACTCACCTAATTTATTTAATGGATATTTTATATTAAAATAATCAATATAATATTCTGTTACTTTTTTTCCAGTTTCAAGTGCAAAATCAACTTTATTAAGTTGTGCTGGTGTTGCAAATACTCTCAATTGAAATGTATTATTAATATTTACAGATGAAACATTAGCTTCTTTAAATACAAAATCCGAAACAATAAAACAAGCTAAATAAGTGCTCATTGGCACACTTTTATAAAAATTAACAGTCGTTGTTAAATTTCCCTCATTCAATATTTCTTCCTAAAAAAAACAACAATTTTTCATTTAAAATTTAATTTGTAAATATTTTAATCATTTCTACTTTGACTTCCATATTTGACAATGCACTGTAACCATCATCTGTTGGTCTTATTAATGAAATTTCAAATTCAGCTTTCATTCCTGGTTCATCAAAACATGGAAATGCTTGTCTGGCATAGGTTGGCTCAAATTTAGAAGTTGCAATTACTCTGAAATGTTGGAATATTTTTTTGAGTTTGTTCTTTTAGTCAAGATTTAATATAGTTAATATTTGTGTAAATTATAATTACCTTGTTCGATTTGTATTTTTATCCAAATAAGTGCTTTGATAGAGTCCAACAATTCTATTTGCTAAACTTCCGTCAAAATGTATATTCAACATATAATTTCCCACATCAATAACATTTTCTAATTCTGTCACCCAATATTCATACGGTTCATATTCATATGTTTGTTTTATTTCAACATTATTTAATGTTATATTATCATCTTGTTTCTTAAATAATTTTGTATCAGTTATATTTAATTTCTTTGTATGAACAGCAATAAATGACATTGGTTTTGTCACCTCCAAATGTATGGATACATTACCACTAAATTTCTCATTTATTAAATCTGGATTTAAATGTAAATTATATAATTTTGGAAGAACGCCTTCTGGTAATCGATATGTTAATTTATCTAATACTTTAGATATTATTCCAGTTACTCTAGGTGTACTCATTATTGTATTTATTTCACTTTCACCTGTTGATAAATTTAAAATTTTAAATTTAACCTCACTTTTTGTTAAATTATTTTTGAGTTTTTCTACAAACAAATTATTAACACTTTTCAAACGTATATTATTACTACTACTTGTATTAATTAATTGTTCATTTATGATACTACTTTCTACTAATTGATTATTATTTTTAGTAAATTTTTTAAGCGACTCACTATTGTTTGACAGATTACGTCCAACCAATACAATTGCACTTACTAAACACACACATAATACAAGTAAAAATATACAAGTTGCAATTAATGACAGTACAAGAATGGAGTTTTTTGATTTTTTATTTTTATTCTCCACTATAACAGTTCTTGGACGAACTAAATTTTGTGTTTGTTGAACCATAATTTATGTTTGTATTTTTTGTTGTTGTTTCTCACGATTTCAAAGGAAAATAAAATCTTTTTTTTTTATTTAATTTTCTTTTATATTAATTAATTAATTAATTATCTAAAATGATTCTTTTTATTTGTATTTTATTTTTGGCACATTTAAACTTTCACATATTTTTTATTTTAAACAAATTATTTTATTGTAAAATAGTTTTATGTGAGGTTTGTATAGATTATTTTATAAGTAGGTACCTACTAATTTATAAAATTCACACGATATTTATTGAAATAAAAAGTCGTTAAAATTTATCATAATTTTATTCCACTTTATTTATTGTATATTTTCAACAGATTTTTTGTTCTTTAATTCTTCTTTTTTTTTTGGATCACAAAACTAATTATTAAATTAAAGAAAAGTAAAAACTTTAAAAACCGCAACCAATTTCTGCTTTTAATTTCTCTAAATTATTTATTTAATTTCCAGAAAGTATTCCTAACAACTTTTCAAGAACTAAAAGTGGTTTTCTATTTTTAATATATTTGCTTGATTTCACAAATGAAAAAATTGTTTATGCAGAAAAACCGAATTCTTTGAAAAAAAAAATTCAAATGAAATTGAAACTGAATTAGTTTTTATTCAACAAAATTAAATTCATAATTTCAAAGAAAAAAATAAATTTCTTTTACTTTTAATACGTTTTCAACGATTTTGATTGTTTTTTTTTCTCAAATTTTTGTTTTTTTTTTTTGTTATTGAATGATCGAAACTGTAACAAATTTGCAAACACAATTTACAAAAGTTTTAAGTAAAATTATTAGTTTTTATTTATTTTTCCACTCGACTTTCGACAAGTCACATTTCTCTATCAAAACCAAATCAACAACAAAAAAAAAACAATGGATAGTTTCAGACAATAATAAAATTGTACTACTTTTAAAATGAAAAATATTGTTTGACGAATATTGTCATGTTTTTAAAACTTAGAAATTTTATTTAGGTGGAATCTTGAGTGCTTCAAGCTCTTCAGTGAAAGAACAAAAAAAAAGAAGCAAGAAAAAATTTGTATGTAGGTAAATTGACTACAGACAAACAGTCGGTTATAACGAAGCCTACTTATTACGATTCCCCCATTTATAACGAACTTTTTTTTTGTCTAGTCGTTTTAACCGATACCTTCTCTTGAATTTTTTTTTTTTCGTTTAGTTTAGAAATTTAAATGGGATTTTTTTTTATAATTTTATTTTTATTTTTATTTTTTTGAACAAAAAATATCAGAAAAAAAGCATATAATTTAAGTTTAATTACAATTGTAATCACAGAAATAGAGATTACATAAAATAGATTATAATTTCACATTCGACATTTGGTTGTTGTCTCTTCTTTTTTTTTTTTTGTGATATTTTTGTTTACAAAATTTTTAAAAATAAATAAAAACAAAAAAAAAAGAAGTCACTATTAAAGTTCACTAGTCTCAAGTCTCGACTAGAACAAATAAATCACGACCGATGATTAAATTTGTGTGTTCCTTTTTCTTCTCGGCAGTGGATTATTTTATAAACTTAAAACAAACAAATGAATAACAACAAAAAAAAAACAACTAATTTGTGGTTGTTGAAACAACCAACAAACGAAGACTGAAACATGAATTGGAACTGAATTTGGAATAGAGTTGAGTAAAGTTTGCCGTTTTTCTTTCTTCTTTTTTTTCTTTTTCTTTTTTCTTCTTCTGTAAGTTAAATCATTGAGTATGTGTGTGTGTGTATGTCTTTACTCGCAGCTAAAACTTATAAAAGAGAGAAAATCGCGTTTTTATTTTTCGTTATAAAAATAAAAGAAATATTTTTATATTCCGATTACACAGCAAACAAAACGCAGAGTTGCGATGTTGTAACAAAAACAACAACAACAAAAAAATACAAAACATTTAAATAAAAATATATATTCAGATTGTTGTCACCAGGTGCATTAGAAAGTGATTTTTTTTCTTGTATAATTTGTGTAATTTGTGATAGAAGACAAAAAAAATGTGTAAAAAAAAAACAAATGAATTTCTTTATTCATCCGCAACGACAACCTGATATTCCTGTCTTCCTAAAATGAAGGAAGTGTAATTTTTAAAATGACTTTAATTGGCTTTAAAAACGATCGCTTCATCGTTTTTTTTTTGCTGTTTAGCTTTTTGTTCATTTAATTCTTCATTTTATAATAAAAATCAAATTGACGAGCTCTCTTAACCACATTGCATTTCTGAGACTTGTTTTGTATCAATGACCTCACTGACCTACCAAAGACTTTTTGAGTTATGTTTTTATATCTTTCTCGGTTTTTCTCATTTTTTTTTTCTCGTACAGTTTGTAACAATTTTACTAAGATTTCTGCGATGAGAAATATTCCTGTTTTTTAATAACTCTTTTTTTTTTTTTAATTTTTATTTGTTGCCAATAATCTTTTATTTTATAATTCTTTGTTTGGGTAATTTTTAGTCATCAATAGTTTTTAAAACACTTGTGATTTTTAGTTTTTTTTTTTTTCTTTTCTTTACTCGTAAAATTAATTTTATTTGCTGTTTTGGTTTATTTGTAATTGTGAATAAAGAATGAAGTGGAAGATTTACTTACCATATACAAATATTATGGAATGGAGGTATAGAATTCTTTCAACTATAACTGTATGACGTAAATCTAAGGTAAAGATATAAAGGTAAAAATTGTGTTAACCGTATATTTGTCAACACTATAATTTTTAGGTCAATTTTCTGAGTCAGTGAGAGTAATTTTTTTTATTGTTGTTTTTGTTATTTGATAATATTTACTTTATTATTTCTTTTATTAATCTAAAAATAAATTAAAAAAAAAAACAAAATCTACTTTTGTAAATCTACCAGTTTATGACCTTATAGAATTCTGTTTTGTGTTTTTTTTTTTTTTTTGCTTTTCACAATTTTCTGTTAGAAATCCTAATAAAATATAATTTACATTATCAGATTTCCCCCGAAATATAATAAGTACGAAATATATACATAAATTATTATCCCTTCTCTGTTTTTTTTTTTTTTGATTTTTCATAATCAAATAATAATCTATATAAAGTTTCGACGGTCTCTAGACAATTTTCATTTTTGCACATTCAAAATCACATCTCGTACATAAAATTATTCAACCGTTAGTAAAGTAAGTACCTGTAAAATAAAGATATAACTACCTCCTCCATCTATACCTAATAAAAATCTATCGTTTATTTCTTATCTTTATTATTTGAGACAATATAATAAAAAATTTATTCAGAATTACTTTCACGTAAAAATTTAATTTTTATTTATCTATACAGAAGTACATTTACAAACATTCATATTTATTATAATAACTATAATTATTTTTAACGGTTTGCAACTTATGACAATTAAAATGAAAATAAAATAAGAAAAAAAAAAATATTGTGTTTTAAAAGAAATATTGCAAAAATGCATTTTTATTAGTCGTATTTTGTTTTTGTCTTTTTTTTTTTGTTAAATAAAAAAAAGTAGAACTAACCTCGACATCAACATTGATAAAAAAACAAGAAATAAATATAAAATGTAAGTCAGTATTCTTATTATAAATTCAGGGATGACCAAAATTTAATAATACGGAGTTTAAAGATAAAATCTAAATCTAATAATAAACTTGATTGATTGATGATTTTGAAGAACCCATCGTACTTTAGATTTGAAAAAAAATATATTTCTGACGTAACAGGAAATAAGAAAGAAAGAACTTGTGTGAAACAAAATCATTTAAAATGTTAAAATTCATTATTTCATTTTTCCCTGTGATAATTAAATGAAAAAAATGTTTTCTTCGACTTTGTTTAAAAGAAATACAATTTCAATGTTTTATTGAGAGAAAAAAATTGTGTAGGTAAAAATACAAGACAAAATTACAAATAAATTAATTTTAGAAATTGCATTTGACTTCGTGAGCCATGGTTTTACCATACCCAATGTATAGAATATTTTATTTAGTATATATAAAACTGGAATTTTATATTCAACTCATGTCCACCTTTATTTTGTTGTTTCATTTATCAATAAAATAAAATGTTTTGTTATATAGAAATATGTCACTATGAGAACGTAGGTAAAAGAAGAAGAAATCAAATAATAATAACAATAAATGATTAAATTAAAAATGATAAAGGTCATAAAAATTTGATTCAGTCATGCTATATAAGTAGATTACTATGACTAAAATTTGTATATTGTTTTGTTTGTTTTAATTAAAAAAAAAATAAGCATTAATCTCCAACCGTATAAAAAATAATTATTATTATTTAACTTCAATGGATTTACCTTTATTCCTTTTAGTACTTTAACTCTTATGTTGCTGTGTAAAGGCCAAAAAATTTTGTATTTTTTATAGTTTTATGTAATTCGACTATGACGAACTTTATACTGATTGACTACAATATATTATTTGATTGATCAAATAAGATTCGTTATAACCGGTTTTTTTTTACTTTCGTACTAAAATTCCGGGAAGTGAAAAAAATTCCTTAAATAGAATAATTACTAATCTCACAATAAATAGTTACACAAAGTGTTTTTAAGTAACAAGAAGATACATTGATTTTGACTCTATTTTTAAATTAATTTCATAAGCATAACAATATTCAAGTATCATTTTTGTTAATAGAAAAAAATGTGTGCAGGAATTGTGCACAGGTTGTAGGCAGTCTATATAATTGTAAAATATTTCAATACTTTTAAAACTGTAGATTGTGAATGATTAATGACGTTTAAAATAATTAATAAATTAAAATATCTTTAGAAAAAAGCAACTTGTTTCGAGCGCCTATACTTTTTTTTTACTTAAATTGATACAAAACTTCAAGGCTAAACTTTTAAAGAAATTAAATTTTTATAAAGAATTGTAAATACATACTTTACATTTAAAATTGTAATGAAGTTAATGAAGAATAAGAAGAAAAAAAACAAAGAATTAAATTTGAGCAAGAAAAATGATTTTGAATTTCAATTCAAACAGACAATTCTTCTCGATCATAGTCAAGAACTAATATTTGCTGCCCCATAAATTTCCTACAAGTTAAATAAAATTCTTATTAAATTTTCTTTTTTCCTTCTTTGATTTAAATTACTTAACTATTATAATAATGATTTAATCCAGTTTAATTCAAGGCTTTTATTATAAAAAAAAGTATGCACAGATTAGGTATTCTCTACATTGCATACAAGTCCTACAAAGTTCTTTCCATAAGCTGATGAATGAATAATAATAGATTTTCCCTTTGTAGCAATTGTAAGCGTCTTGCCGGCTGCAATATTACAGCAAAATTTACAATCTAAACATAATTGTATTTATTTACATTTTTATTTTGTTGTAAATATTTTTTGTAACAAATCACATGAAAAATTTTATTTAAATTTTGTACATTAATGGAATATTTTTATAAGGAGTTTGTTTTTTGATGATAAATAATTAAAGAACAACATTTTGTTTTAGATTATATTATTTTTTTTATTATAGATAAAACATTACAATAATGATGTAGAACCTCAAATGATTAATTATCCAAAGTTATTTTTAAAAACGATATTTTTCCATTTCCTTTTTGAAAGTTCTTCTAATAATATTTAAGGTTTCTCTGTTGGTTTCTCTGTAGGTTTCTCTGTAGGCTTCTCTGTAGGCTTCTCTGTAGGCTTCGGAGTTGTTATTATAGGTGCTACTGTTGTAATGATACTTGCTTTACAATCTTTCAATTCGTTTAAACATTCATTCCAATCATCTGTTCTATTTGATTTATCAACAGCTAAAGCAACTGTTGATACAAAAAATATAAACAACAGAATACTTAATAAAGTCACTGCTTTATTTTGTACCACATATGCTGTAATAAACAAAATTATGTAATTTTATTAATTTTAATATATTTTTGTTATAAATTGTAAATATGTTTCGTCATTAGATTCTATAAATTAAAAATTGATTTTATTTTCACTGATAAGCCACTTACCGACACACGGATATACCTGTTTATATGAAGTATGTCTCTTTGTCTCTTTCTATTGAGGCTAAATTTATTTTATTTTGATAATTCAATCAACTCTTACAAAGTCCACATAAATAAAACGCATCTTTTAAATTAATTTACATAAATTTGAAAAGAATTTCATCATAAATTATGATTTCATTATTTTATAAATTTTATCATTCCGTACGTCACTAAATATTTTTTAATCTTATTGATTTATTTGAATTATAAATAATCACAAAATTTAATTAAATTTTTGCGTACCAAAAATAAAAAAAAACATACGTGTTAATTATTATAAAAAATTAAGGAAGATCTCTTCAAATAAAATTCAATTAATAATTAAATAAAATCTTGATTTGCAATTAGGAAAAATAAAAACTTTTTTTTTGGTTATAAGTTCATTGTTCTTACCTGATATTCTAGTTAACATTTTTTTTTTGAATGAAAAATAATGAACACGTTAAAAAATAACTACAACCAACGACTTACTAATTGTTTCTGATAAGATAAATTAAAGTTATTTCCTCTTTCTACTTTTAATTTTTATTTTTTATTAATCAATAAAGATAAAAAACATTTTGTTGTAAATTTTTTTTTTTTTGATAACAAAAATTCATTAAATACCTCCATAATCAGACCACTGATTATTAACAAAAAGCTATAGTGCGATTATAAATCATGAATTATTCTTAAGAGTGACTGAGCTTCAATTCGCCATTTTTTATTATTTATTTATAGTAAATTTTTTAATTAAAAATTATCTTTGTTTAATTTTAGAAAATATAATTTATTTTTTGTAAAGAAAATTAATGAAATGAAATCAATAAATAATTTATTAGAATTAAACCTTAAATTCTATTTATAAAGATTAAGAACTAAATTAAATTTTTATTTTTTATTTCATTCACAAAAATATGTTTCAACTAATTCTGTACATATATCACAAGTAACATTACAACACCAATTAAATTTACAATTACATCTTTGTGTTCGTGTCTTTTGTTGTTTCCTTACTCGTAATCCACATGATTTACATAAATTTTTACATGACTTTCTTTCATTTATTGTAATTAATTCACTTTTATTTCTTGAACATTGACGTCCTTGCATTCCACTCCAACCAGGAATCACATTTTTCTCACAATAATTTGGTGAAACTAAAAAATAGAATAGAAATATTAAGGATAGAAATTATTTATTTTTCATTGTTTTTTATTAAACTTACGAAACATATAAACGAGTGATTCCTCATGAATATCTGTTTCAACATTTCCATAGTTATCAACTGTAAGACGTAATCCATTATCGTACATTTTTCTAATATCTGCTGCAATTTCTGGAAATGCATTCATTGTCATCCAACATGTTTGAAGTGAACAAGAACCGGACAGTCCATGACATCTACAATGTTTTCGAAGTGAATTTCTAACAGCCTGAAAATTTTCAATTTATTTTTAAAACTATTTTTATTCTCTAAAATCATTAAATTCTCTTACAATACGTCCAGCGCGACTATTATGTAATTCAGCATATCCTTGAGCATCTAAACTTTGTGTTGATGATTCTAAAACTTGTTCAGCAACTCTTTCACCAAAATCAACATGATCTGAACAACCTGACCATTGTAAACTATTTTCATCTTTAGTTTTCTTTACATCACATCCACATCCTAAGAAATCACCTCGTGAACAATTTCTTGTTATTGTATAAATAAGTGCGGCAATATTAATCGCTTGTACAAAAGCAGTTTCACGATCTAATACTTGTGCTGATCGTTTTGTTACAAAATCATTTGTTGGACAATTCCAACGATCCCATTTAAATTGTTTTTGACAATTTTCTAGTGCTATTTCAGCACTATGTGTAATTGCATCTGATAAAGGTGAAAGTTGTAACTGAAATAAAAGAATTTTTATAAAATAAAATGAAACATATTCTATAAATTAAGGACAATTACGAAATGGAACAAAAGATTTATAGTTGATTTTTTTAAAAGAAGTAAAATTTATAGAAAATTATCGTTTGATCCATAATTTATATTTGTAAAAAAAATTAACTTTTGTAAACTGCAGATCAGGCAAAATAAAATGAATAGATTTTTTTATGAAATGATAAAAGATTTATAGAAAGTAAATTACTGTAAATTAATTTTTTTTCTTGACTTCACGTTTAGAAAATCAATCATTCATGTTGTGATATAAAAAAAACCTCAAAAAGCCATTTACTTAATTCAAAAATATTTTAATCGACCACAATCACAAGAAATAATATTTTGATTAAATTATTCATTCACTAAGAATTATTTTATTTTTATAAAATTTGTAAATTTTTTTAATTTTTTTGTTTTATTCTCAATTTTCTAAATAATTTTATTTTACTGATGATTTTATTGCTAAAAACAAATTTAATCCTCAACTATAATATTTTTTTCTTAATCAAAACTTATTCTTTTATTTTAACATGACCAATCGTAACTTGTTGAGAAATTATTTAATTTAACAAAATAACTTTTGCTTGAATCTTATAATTATTTAATACTTTTTTTTTTTGATATAAAAAATGATACAGCTAATTTTCATAAGTAAATAAAGAAAACTTACATTTTTCTTCAATATCGAATTTCTAGTTGATAAAATTTTTAAATCTGGATAAAATTTATTGGCACTACTTAATGTAATTGTAAGAAATAAAAAGAAACACACATTAATCGCCATCACACTTTACCAAATTTCTGAAAAACACAGAAATTAATTGTTTTTTTTTGTTATCAAATTTCAATCACAATAAAGTGATTTTTTTTTTCTTTTGAATTCAATGAAAAATAATTGGAAACTTTGAATAATTTCAACTCACCTAATTTATTTAATGGATATTTTATATTAAAATAATCAATATAATATTCTGTTACTTTTTTTCCAGTTTCAAGTGCAAAATCAACTTTATTAAGTTGTGCTGGTGTTGCAAATACTCTCAATTGAAATGTATTATTAATATTTACAGATGAAACATTAGCTTCTTTAAATACAAAATCCGAAACAATAAAACAAGCTAAATAAGTGCTCATTGGCACACTTTTATAAAAATTAACAGTCGTTGTTAAATTTCCCTCATTCAATATTTCTTCCTAAAAAAAACAACAATTTTTCATTTAAAATTTAATTTGTAAATATTTTAATCATTTCTACTTTGACTTCCATATTTGACAATGCACTGTAACCATCATCTGTTGGTCTTATTAATGAAATTTCAAATTCAGCTTTCATTCCTGGTTCATCAAAACATGGAAATGCTTGTCTGGCATAGGTTGGCTCAAATTTAGAAGTTGCAATTACTCTGAAATGTTGGAATATTTTTTTGAGTTTGTTCTTTTAGTCAAGATTTAATATAGTTAATATTTGTGTAAATTATAATTACCTTGTTCGATTTGTATTTTTATCCAAATAAGTGCTTTGATAGAGTCCAACAATTCTATTTGCTAAACTTCCGTCAAAATGTATATTCAACATATAATTTCCCACATCAATAACATTTTCTAATTCTGTCACCCAATATTCATACGGTTCATATTCATATGTTTGTTTTATTTCAACATTATTTAATGTTATATTATCATCTTGTTTCTTAAATAATTTTGTATCAGTTATATTTAATTTCTTTGTATGAACAGCAATAAATGACATTGGTTTTGTCACCTCCAAATGTATGGATACATTACCACTAAATTTCTCATTTATTAAATCTGGATTTAAATGTAAATTATATAATTTTGGAAGAACGCCTTCTGGTAATCGATATGTTAATTTATCTAATACTTTAGATATTATTCCAGTTACTCTAGGTGTACTCATTATTGTATTTATTTCACTTTCACCTGTTGATAAATTTAAAATTTTAAATTTAACCTCACTTTTTGTTAAATTATTTTTGAGTTTTTCTACAAACAAATTATTAACACTTTTCAAACGTATATTATTACTACTACTTGTATTAATTAATTGTTCATTTATGATACTACTTTCTACTAATTGATTATTATTTTTAGTAAATTTTTTAAGCGACTCACTATTGTTTGACAGATTACGTCCAACCAATACAATTGCACTTACTAAACACACACATAATACAAGTAAAAATATACAAGTTGCAATTAATGACAGTACAAGAATGGAGTTTTTTGATTTTTTATTTTTATTCTCCACTATAACAGTTCTTGGACGAACTAAATTTTGTGTTTGTTGAACCATAATTTATGTTTGTATTTTTTGTTGTTGTTTCTCACGATTTCAAAGGAAAATAAAATCTTTTTTTTTTATTTAATTTTCTTTTATATTAATTAATTAATTAATTATCTAAAATGATTCTTTTTATTTGTATTTTATTTTTGGCACATTTAAACTTTCACATATTTTTTATTTTAAACAAATTATTTTATTGTAAAATAGTTTTATGTGAGGTTTGTATAGATTATTTTATAAGTAGGTACCTACTAATTTATAAAATTCACACGATATTTATTGAAATAAAAAGTCGTTAAAATTTATCATAATTTTATTCCACTTTATTTATTGTATATTTTCAACAGATTTTTTGTTCTTTAATTCTTCTTTTTTTTTTGGATCACAAAACTAATTATTAAATTAAAGAAAAGTAAAAACTTTAAAAACCGCAACCAATTTCTGCTTTTAATTTCTCTAAATTATTTATTTAATTTCCAGAAAGTATTCCTAACAACTTTTCAAGAACTAAAAGTGGTTTTCTATTTTTAATATATTTGCTTGATTTCACAAATGAAAAAATTGTTTATGCAGAAAAACCGAATTCTTTGAAAAAAAAAATTCAAATGAAATTGAAACTGAATTAGTTTTTATTCAACAAAATTAAATTCATAATTTCAAAGAAAAAAATAAATTTCTTTTACTTTTAATACGTTTTCAACGATTTTGATTGTTTTTTTTTCTCAAATTTTTGTTTTTTTTTTTTGTTATTGAATGATCGAAACTGTAACAAATTTGCAAACACAATTTACAAAAGTTTTAAGTAAAATTATTAGTTTTTATTTATTTTTCCACTCGACTTTCGACAAGTCACATTTCTCTATCAAAACCAAATCAACAACAAAAAAAAAACAATGGATAGTTTCAGACAATAATAAAATTGTACTACTTTTAAAATGAAAAATATTGTTTGACGAATATTGTCATGTTTTTAAAACTTAGAAATTTTATTTAGGTGGAATCTTGAGTGCTTCAAGCTCTTCAGTGAAAGAACAAAAAAAAAGAAGCAAGAAAAAATTTGTATGTAGGTAAATTGACTACAGACAAACAGTCGGTTATAACGAAGCCTACTTATTACGATTCCCCCATTTATAACGAACTTTTTTTTTGTCTAGTCGTTTTAACCGATACCTTCTCTTGAATTTTTTTTTTTTCGTTTAGTTTAGAAATTTAAATGGGATTTTTTTTTATAATTTTATTTTTATTTTTATTTTTTTGAACAAAAAATATCAGAAAAAAAGCATATAATTTAAGTTTAATTACAATTGTAATCACAGAAATAGAGATTACATAAAATAGATTATAATTTCACATTCGACATTTGGTTGTTGTCTCTTCTTTTTTTTTTTTTGTGATATTTTTGTTTACAAAATTTTTAAAAATAAATAAAAACAAAAAAAAAAGAAGTCACTATTAAAGTTCACTAGTCTCAAGTCTCGACTAGAACAAATAAATCACGACCGATGATTAAATTTGTGTGTTCCTTTTTCTTCTCGGCAGTGGATTATTTTATAAACTTAAAACAAACAAATGAATAACAACAAAAAAAAAACAACTAATTTGTGGTTGTTGAAACAACCAACAAACGAAGACTGAAACATGAATTGGAACTGAATTTGGAATAGAGTTGAGTAAAGTTTGCCGTTTTTCTTTCTTCTTTTTTTTCTTTTTCTTTTTTCTTCTTCTGTAAGTTAAATCATTGAGTATGTGTGTGTGTGTATGTCTTTACTCGCAGCTAAAACTTATAAAAGAGAGAAAATCGCGTTTTTATTTTTCGTTATAAAAATAAAAGAAATATTTTTATATTCCGATTACACAGCAAACAAAACGCAGAGTTGCGATGTTGTAACAAAAACAACAACAACAAAAAAATACAAAACATTTAAATAAAAATATATATTCAGATTGTTGTCACCAGGTGCATTAGAAAGTGATTTTTTTTCTTGTATAATTTGTGTAATTTGTGATAGAAGACAAAAAAAATGTGTAAAAAAAAAACAAATGAATTTCTTTATTCATCCGCAACGACAACCTGATATTCCTGTCTTCCTAAAATGAAGGAAGTGTAATTTTTAAAATGACTTTAATTGGCTTTAAAAACGATCGCTTCATCGTTTTTTTTTTGCTGTTTAGCTTTTTGTTCATTTAATTCTTCATTTTATAATAAAAATCAAATTGACGAGCTCTCTTAACCACATTGCATTTCTGAGACTTGTTTTGTATCAATGACCTCACTGACCTACCAAAGACTTTTTGAGTTATGTTTTTATATCTTTCTCGGTTTTTCTCATTTTTTTTTTCTCGTACAGTTTGTAACAATTTTACTAAGATTTCTGCGATGAGAAATATTCCTGTTTTTTAATAACTCTTTTTTTTTTTTTAATTTTTATTTGTTGCCAATAATCTTTTATTTTATAATTCTTTGTTTGGGTAATTTTTAGTCATCAATAGTTTTTAAAACACTTGTGATTTTTAGTTTTTTTTTTTTTCTTTTCTTTACTCGTAAAATTAATTTTATTTGCTGTTTTGGTTTATTTGTAATTGTGAATAAAGAATGAAGTGGAAGATTTACTTACCATATACAAATATTATGGAATGGAGGTATAGAATTCTTTCAACTATAACTGTATGACGTAAATCTAAGGTAAAGATATAAAGGTAAAAATTGTGTTAACCGTATATTTGTCAACACTATAATTTTTAGGTCAATTTTCTGAGTCAGTGAGAGTAATTTTTTTTATTGTTGTTTTTGTTATTTGATAATATTTACTTTATTATTTCTTTTATTAATCTAAAAATAAATTAAAAAAAAAAACAAAATCTACTTTTGTAAATCTACCAGTTTATGACCTTATAGAATTCTGTTTTGTGTTTTTTTTTTTTTTTTGCTTTTCACAATTTTCTGTTAGAAATCCTAATAAAATATAATTTACATTATCAGATTTCCCCCGAAATATAATAAGTACGAAATATATACATAAATTATTATCCCTTCTCTGTTTTTTTTTTTTTTGATTTTTCATAATCAAATAATAATCTATATAAAGTTTCGACGGTCTCTAGACAATTTTCATTTTTGCACATTCAAAATCACATCTCGTACATAAAATTATTCAACCGTTAGTAAAGTAAGTACCTGTAAAATAAAGATATAACTACCTCCTCCATCTATACCTAATAAAAATCTATCGTTTATTTCTTATCTTTATTATTTGAGACAATATAATAAAAAATTTATTCAGAATTACTTTCACGTAAAAATTTAATTTTTATTTATCTATACAGAAGTACATTTACAAACATTCATATTTATTATAATAACTATAATTATTTTTAACGGTTTGCAACTTATGACAATTAAAATGAAAATAAAATAAGAAAAAAAAAAATATTGTGTTTTAAAAGAAATATTGCAAAAATGCATTTTTATTAGTCGTATTTTGTTTTTGTCTTTTTTTTTTTGTTAAATAAAAAAAAGTAGAACTAACCTCGACATCAACATTGATAAAAAAACAAGAAATAAATATAAAATGTAAGTCAGTATTCTTATTATAAATTCAGGGATGACCAAAATTTAATAATACGGAGTTTAAAGATAAAATCTAAATCTAATAATAAACTTGATTGATTGATGATTTTGAAGAACCCATCGTACTTTAGATTTGAAAAAAAATATATTTCTGACGTAACAGGAAATAAGAAAGAAAGAACTTGTGTGAAACAAAATCATTTAAAATGTTAAAATTCATTATTTCATTTTTCCCTGTGATAATTAAATGAAAAAAATGTTTTCTTCGACTTTGTTTAAAAGAAATACAATTTCAATGTTTTATTGAGAGAAAAAAATTGTGTAGGTAAAAATACAAGACAAAATTACAAATAAATTAATTTTAGAAATTGCATTTGACTTCGTGAGCCATGGTTTTACCATACCCAATGTATAGAATATTTTATTTAGTATATATAAAACTGGAATTTTATATTCAACTCATGTCCACCTTTATTTTGTTGTTTCATTTATCAATAAAATAAAATGTTTTGTTATATAGAAATATGTCACTATGAGAACGTAGGTAAAAGAAGAAGAAATCAAATAATAATAACAATAAATGATTAAATTAAAAATGATAAAGGTCATAAAAATTTGATTCAGTCATGCTATATAAGTAGATTACTATGACTAAAATTTGTATATTGTTTTGTTTGTTTTAATTAAAAAAAAAATAAGCATTAATCTCCAACCGTATAAAAAATAATTATTATTATTTAACTTCAATGGATTTACCTTTATTCCTTTTAGTACTTTAACTCTTATGTTGCTGTGTAAAGGCCAAAAAATTTTGTATTTTTTATAGTTTTATGTAATTCGACTATGACGAACTTTATACTGATTGACTACAATATATTATTTGATTGATCAAATAAGATTCGTTATAACCGGTTTTTTTTTACTTTCGTACTAAAATTCCGGGAAGTGAAAAAAATTCCTTAAATAGAATAATTACTAATCTCACAATAAATAGTTACACAAAGTGTTTTTAAGTAACAAGAAGATACATTGATTTTGACTCTATTTTTAAATTAATTTCATAAGCATAACAATATTCAAGTATCATTTTTGTTAATAGAAAAAAATGTGTGCAGGAATTGTGCACAGGTTGTAGGCAGTCTATATAATTGTAAAATATTTCAATACTTTTAAAACTGTAGATTGTGAATGATTAATGACGTTTAAAATAATTAATAAATTAAAATATCTTTAGAAAAAAGCAACTTGTTTCGAGCGCCTATACTTTTTTTTTACTTAAATTGATACAAAACTTCAAGGCTAAACTTTTAAAGAAATTAAATTTTTATAAAGAATTGTAAATACATACTTTACATTTAAAATTGTAATGAAGTTAATGAAGAATAAGAAGAAAAAAAACAAAGAATTAAATTTGAGCAAGAAAAATGATTTTGAATTTCAATTCAAACAGACAATTCTTCTCGATCATAGTCAAGAACTAATATTTGCTGCCCCATAAATTTCCTACAAGTTAAATAAAATTCTTATTAAATTTTCTTTTTTCCTTCTTTGATTTAAATTACTTAACTATTATAATAATGATTTAATCCAGTTTAATTCAAGGCTTTTATTATAAAAAAAAGTATGCACAGATTAGGTATTCTCTACATTGCATACAAGTCCTACAAAGTTCTTTCCATAAGCTGATGAATGAATAATAATAGATTTTCCCTTTGTAGCAATTGTAAGCGTCTTGCCGGCTGCAATATTACAGCAAAATTTACAATCTAAACATAATTGTATTTATTTACATTTTTATTTTGTTGTAAATATTTTTTGTAACAAATCACATGAAAAATTTTATTTAAATTTTGTACATTAATGGAATATTTTTATAAGGAGTTTGTTTTTTGATGATAAATAATTAAAGAACAACATTTTGTTTTAGATTATATTATTTTTTTTATTATAGATAAAACATTACAATAATGATGTAGAACCTCAAATGATTAATTATCCAAAGTTATTTTTAAAAACGATATTTTTCCATTTCCTTTTTGAAAGTTCTTCTAATAATATTTAAGGTTTCTCTGTTGGTTTCTCTGTAGGTTTCTCTGTAGGCTTCTCTGTAGGCTTCTCTGTAGGCTTCGGAGTTGTTATTATAGGTGCTACTGTTGTAATGATACTTGCTTTACAATCTTTCAATTCGTTTAAACATTCATTCCAATCATCTGTTCTATTTGATTTATCAACAGCTAAAGCAACTGTTGATACAAAAAATATAAACAACAGAATACTTAATAAAGTCACTGCTTTATTTTGTACCACATATGCTGTAATAAACAAAATTATGTAATTTTATTAATTTTAATATATTTTTGTTATAAATTGTAAATATGTTTCGTCATTAGATTCTATAAATTAAAAATTGATTTTATTTTCACTGATAAGCCACTTACCGACACACGGATATACCTGTTTATATGAAGTATGTCTCTTTGTCTCTTTCTATTGAGGCTAAATTTATTTTATTTTGATAATTCAATCAACTCTTACAAAGTCCACATAAATAAAACGCATCTTTTAAATTAATTTACATAAATTTGAAAAGAATTTCATCATAAATTATGATTTCATTATTTTATAAATTTTATCATTCCGTACGTCACTAAATATTTTTTAATCTTATTGATTTATTTGAATTATAAATAATCACAAAATTTAATTAAATTTTTGCGTACCAAAAATAAAAAAAAACATACGTGTTAATTATTATAAAAAATTAAGGAAGATCTCTTCAAATAAAATTCAATTAATAATTAAATAAAATCTTGATTTGCAATTAGGAAAAATAAAAACTTTTTTTTTGGTTATAAGTTCATTGTTCTTACCTGATATTCTAGTTAACATTTTTTTTTTGAATGAAAAATAATGAACACGTTAAAAAATAACTACAACCAACGACTTACTAATTGTTTCTGATAAGATAAATTAAAGTTATTTCCTCTTTCTACTTTTAATTTTTATTTTTTATTAATCAATAAAGATAAAAAACATTTTGTTGTAAATTTTTTTTTTTTTGATAACAAAAATTCATTAAATACCTCCATAATCAGACCACTGATTATTAACAAAAAGCTATAGTGCGATTATAAATCATGAATTATTCTTAAGAGTGACTGAGCTTCAATTCGCCATTTTTTATTATTTATTTATAGTAAATTTTTTAATTAAAAATTATCTTTGTTTAATTTTAGAAAATATAATTTATTTTTTGTAAAGAAAATTAATGAAATGAAATCAATAAATAATTTATTAGAATTAAACCTTAAATTCTATTTATAAAGATTAAGAACTAAATTAAATTTTTATTTTTTATTTCATTCACAAAAATATGTTTCAACTAATTCTGTACATATATCACAAGTAACATTACAACACCAATTAAATTTACAATTACATCTTTGTGTTCGTGTCTTTTGTTGTTTCCTTACTCGTAATCCACATGATTTACATAAATTTTTACATGACTTTCTTTCATTTATTGTAATTAATTCACTTTTATTTCTTGAACATTGACGTCCTTGCATTCCACTCCAACCAGGAATCACATTTTTCTCACAATAATTTGGTGAAACTAAAAAATAGAATAGAAATATTAAGGATAGAAATTATTTATTTTTCATTGTTTTTTATTAAACTTACGAAACATATAAACGAGTGATTCCTCATGAATATCTGTTTCAACATTTCCATAGTTATCAACTGTAAGACGTAATCCATTATCGTACATTTTTCTAATATCTGCTGCAATTTCTGGAAATGCATTCATTGTCATCCAACATGTTTGAAGTGAACAAGAACCGGACAGTCCATGACATCTACAATGTTTTCGAAGTGAATTTCTAACAGCCTGAAAATTTTCAATTTATTTTTAAAACTATTTTTATTCTCTAAAATCATTAAATTCTCTTACAATACGTCCAGCGCGACTATTATGTAATTCAGCATATCCTTGAGCATCTAAACTTTGTGTTGATGATTCTAAAACTTGTTCAGCAACTCTTTCACCAAAATCAACATGATCTGAACAACCTGACCATTGTAAACTATTTTCATCTTTAGTTTTCTTTACATCACATCCACATCCTAAGAAATCACCTCGTGAACAATTTCTTGTTATTGTATAAATAAGTGCGGCAATATTAATCGCTTGTACAAAAGCAGTTTCACGATCTAATACTTGTGCTGATCGTTTTGTTACAAAATCATTTGTTGGACAATTCCAACGATCCCATTTAAATTGTTTTTGACAATTTTCTAGTGCTATTTCAGCACTATGTGTAATTGCATCTGATAAAGGTGAAAGTTGTAACTGAAATAAAAGAATTTTTATAAAATAAAATGAAACATATTCTATAAATTAAGGACAATTACGAAATGGAACAAAAGATTTATAGTTGATTTTTTTAAAAGAAGTAAAATTTATAGAAAATTATCGTTTGATCCATAATTTATATTTGTAAAAAAAATTAACTTTTGTAAACTGCAGATCAGGCAAAATAAAATGAATAGATTTTTTTATGAAATGATAAAAGATTTATAGAAAGTAAATTACTGTAAATTAATTTTTTTTCTTGACTTCACGTTTAGAAAATCAATCATTCATGTTGTGATATAAAAAAAACCTCAAAAAGCCATTTACTTAATTCAAAAATATTTTAATCGACCACAATCACAAGAAATAATATTTTGATTAAATTATTCATTCACTAAGAATTATTTTATTTTTATAAAATTTGTAAATTTTTTTAATTTTTTTGTTTTATTCTCAATTTTCTAAATAATTTTATTTTACTGATGATTTTATTGCTAAAAACAAATTTAATCCTCAACTATAATATTTTTTTCTTAATCAAAACTTATTCTTTTATTTTAACATGACCAATCGTAACTTGTTGAGAAATTATTTAATTTAACAAAATAACTTTTGCTTGAATCTTATAATTATTTAATACTTTTTTTTTTTGATATAAAAAATGATACAGCTAATTTTCATAAGTAAATAAAGAAAACTTACATTTTTCTTCAATATCGAATTTCTAGTTGATAAAATTTTTAAATCTGGATAAAATTTATTGGCACTACTTAATGTAATTGTAAGAAATAAAAAGAAACACACATTAATCGCCATCACACTTTTAAT
This sequence comes from Pedicia rivosa, assembly GCA_963082725.1. Taxonomy (NCBI): domain Eukaryota; kingdom Metazoa; phylum Arthropoda; class Insecta; order Diptera; family Pediciidae; genus Pedicia; species Pedicia rivosa. Next base: position 10,436,013 of record OY720153.1, on the reverse strand, counting down.
TTTTATTCTTTTTTAATCTTCAATCGACAAAACACAAAGAAAAAACTTTAGATCTGATCACCCACCGATGTTAATCCTTTTAAGTATTTATTTAAACTGAAAATATTTTTGTCAACATTTTTTTGTTTTCTAAACAGAAAATATTTTATTTGTATTTGGCGGAAAATTTATATTCTTAAATTTTTAATACCTTATGATCCTATAATGGTTTATTGTTTAGGTTTATTGTATTATCGCACCTAAATTACCTGTGAAAACTGGGTTTTTTTTTTCAATGAATATTTATTTATAAATATTTTTTTCATACAGTTTCTTTTAGCAGGTACCTGTTTAAGAAGTGCAAGTGTAGATTTATCTTCCTTTTTTTTTAATTTTGGTATAAGAGCTGCTTCAGGAATGATCTTTTACATTTGTAGATTAAGCGTGTTACAGTACAATGTGTTGAATAGAAAATCTTGTTAATTATTAAATTGTTTTTGAGAGGATTTACAATTTGTCCTTGATATCCTTTTAGGTACTAATTTTTAACTGAAAAAGAAGGTTTTGTTTGTATTTTATTCTACAAGAGGCATTTTGAAAGTTTGAAGTGTGTCGCCTGCAATGAAACAACACTGAACACTGTCATCTTCTTTTAAATTAAATTAAATAAATTATTAATGAATTTAGATAAATTGCATTTAAGTGTAATTTATTATAAATCAACTGCAGAGATCATACCACACTGTGATAATACACAATATTTTCTATCAAGAATAGAACCATAATAATAGCCCAAATTCAAAATATAACCATTCAAATTTGTTAATTATAATTTATCCAGAAAATTCCAAAAAAAATTCCAGTCTATTCTCAATTATTTTATTCATCTATTCTATGATTATTCATAATAATCTAAAACTTCGTTTTACTTCATTGAAGCCTTAGCACATCTATTTCGACTGTCAAAATTTTATTGCTTTTTTTTTAAATCATAAAAATTTAAAAGAAAATAAAATTAATAAAAATACATTTAGATATTTTGTGTTGTTTTTTTTTCTCCAAAAGATCTTTTTATTATTCCTTTTAGAAGAAAGAAAAAAATAAAAATGGTTACATCCTATTAACAGTAGTTTCTTTTCACTTTTCACTAGACACGTCGTTTGGCGATCTCATAAAAACCAAAAAAAAATTACCATTTTACATTATTTATGGGTGTTTAAAGGAACAATAAACAAAGGACTTTTCTCATTTTGAATTTTCAAAGAAGAAAAGAAAAAAGAAAAAAACAAATGCACGAAGACAAAAGGACCACCATCTATTCAAAAATAGATCATAAAAAGACCTTAAGCAAATTAGGCGCTCTCTTGTAATTTTAAATTATAAAACCTTTTTAATACAACACCATTCATTTATTACTTTTTCTCTTTGACCAACAAATAAAATTAAAACATGAAAGAATTTTTTATTTTTTGAATTTTTTTTTCGTTTAAATTTTTATTTTTTATTTAAGAAGAAACAAAATTTTCATAAAAATAATAAATAATTTAAAAATATTTAGAATAAATTTATATGGTTAATTTTATGTTATAAATGTTGTTGGATTTCCTTCAACTTTATATCCAATATATTCTGATCTTCGATTTGTATCCCAATTATATGGTACTTGATGCACATTATTATGATTATTATGATTTTTAAATGTTGCAATTAATAATAAAAGTATTGCAATTTTACCAACAACTAATGATTTTATTAATAAAAGTTTAATTGTTGATAATAAAAATGGTACAATTGATGATTGAATTAAAAATGGTAGAATAAATAATGGAAGAATTTTCATTATTAAATTTGATTTTCTTCCTCGACCTGTAGATAAATCAATAATTATCAAAAGTTATAATTTAATTTAAAAATATTCTTACCTTTAAAAACATCCTTTAAACATTGTTCATCTAAATGTACGCTAACAATTTCTCTTGGAATATTTAAAGTAACATTTACACCAGTGCCAATATTATATTTAAAATTTCCTAATGATGAATCATCTCCTTCATTAAACTCATCAATTATTTCATTTTTTATTTGATTTTCATCAATTTCATCATCATCTATTTTCATACTATCCATATTATCCTCCTCATCATTATCATCTTTTGATAAATCATAATCTAATTCATCAGATTTATTTTTTTTATAATTTTGATATAAATCAAAAAAATAATTTTCAAGTGGTTTTAATTTTTCACGAAATATATTTTTATCATCAGATAAATTATTTTCAACTTTAACAACAATATTTTCTAATTTATCATCGATTTTTTGAATAGATTCACTTTCAAATGGTGTAAACTTTGGAAAATCTGGTACCAAATTAGGTGATAACTTTTGGGATTTTATCCATGATTTTTTCATATCCGAATTTGAATACACAATATTTATTGCAAAATAAAATATTATAAAAAAATGTTTTAGTGACGTCATAATTATCCTTTGGTTTAATTAATTTAATTTTGTTTTTAGCATAAAACAAAAATTAGAATTCCTTTACATAATCTTCAATAAAACACACAATAATTATTTATAGGTACAAGAATAACAAAATTAATAATAAAGTTTTTGTTAGTTAATGTTAACGTGAACAACTTTTAAGATGAAATGAAGAAAATCCAAGTTTTACAGTTGATTTTATTTAATCGAATACATTAAAACTAGTTAATATTTTCCGCTTAAATAACTTGAATTAAAATAATATAAACCATCTGCAACTAGGTAGTAAAGTATTTAGAATCGGAAGGGGGTCTCGAAAAATATTCATATTTTAATTATGAAGATGAATTGATTGAAAAAATTTTGAATTAAATTTTTAAAGTCAACTGACAATTTTATTATTTTTATGAATAAAAATTTATATTTTCTTATGCAACACCCTTTGAATTTCTTTACCCAGTGATATAATTTTCATCAATCTTTTTCATTTTGCTCTTGTTCTTTATAGTAAACAATATCAATGAAAAGCCATAATAATGATTATTTAAAATTCTAGTGCATTAAGAAAAAATGTTCTACTAGTCTACTAAAGATAATTCCGTGAGAAATAAAATGATTCTACTTTCCATATCTGGTTATTTTTGACATAATTATGAACTACAACTTACTTAGTTACAGTGGTTGGTGAATCCTTAGAAAATTTTTGAGTTTTAAGAGTTTTATGAATCTATTTTTAATTTTGTCCATTCTGACTTTAACGTTTAACTTCTTAGCTAAATATCTCCTTACTTAGTTTTCTTTCTTAAATATTATTTCAATGTACCATGTTTGACTGTGCCCTCAATTAGAAGGTGACTTTCTGTTGTGTGTCTTATATTATTTTTTTCAATTGAAAATTTTTAAACAAATATTCCCGTTATTAGTTTCTTTGTCACAAATAAGCATTCATGAAATTAAATATTGTTGAGGACAAATTCATGACACACGCACATACTCTTAAATGTTCAGTGTGTGATGAATTTTAATTAAGAATGTAAAATTTTTCAATAGATTCGTTAAATAAAAGAAGAAATTTAGGTTGAATTAACTTTTATTTTCAGTTAAGAATTTTTTGTTACAAATAAAATAAATAAATATAAATAAAATAAATATTAAAAACTAAACATTTGGTTACTCCATTTAAAAACATAATTCAGTTATTCAGTTTATCACCAATCTTTTTCTAACCAAATTGGATTACTTTGTATTTGTGGTGTTGCTCGTGAATAAACAAGTGGAATTGGTTGTGAGTATTGTTGAGCTTGTGGTAAACTTCTAGCAAGAAGTTGACCCAATGCAAGGATAAGAAGTACTGTACCAATACCTACACTTTTAAGTGATACAACTGTTAATGCGGCTAATAATGTTGTTATAACACCCACAACAAAAGCTGCTGGAATAATGGCAAAACTGATACGTTTAAGAAAATGATGTCCAAATGTTCTGCCTTCTGTAATATACCAAAATAATAAATCATTATTAATATTATTACTACTTTGTTTGAATGCGTATCTTAATAGTTCGGAAAAACTGAAATTAAAAACTGCAAATAAATAATAATCAAAGAATAAATTTGTAAATTAAATCTGATGAAACAATTCTCATAAATCAACACAATAATTTGTCGAGTTAAATTAAAAACAAAACACCTTTTTGTTTCACAATAGTTTTTGTTGTTGTTAATTTAATTCGACAAATAATAATTTGTGTTTATCTAATTTGGTTTCACAGTTTTACAAAGTTATTATTAATTACAGAATTATTTTCTTAAAGTAATTTGTTAATTAATTCTCTTAAAATTAACAAATTCACAGCACAATAAACGTTTCAATTTTCTTTTTCTTTTTAATATCATGATTAGTGAAACACAAAAACACAATAACACACCTGATAAATTAGATTCATCTGACATAACAACATTTTCCTCACACATAATTTCACTGATAACACAACAGAAAACAACAACAGCCAAAATTATATTTTTTTGATTAAAAGACATTTTTAATTAATTTGAATTTATTTATTTTTTGTGTGATAAAAAAATGTATTAAGAAGTACAATGCGTCTTTTCGTATAAAACAATTAACAATTACTGATAATAATTTCGGTTGGACAATCGAGTTTTATTAGATTGTCTACAGTGAAGAAAGTGTCACATAATTTGAATATTTTATTATTGTTTTAAAAAGGAATGACAACAGTTTTGTTCGATTTGAATACGATTGAAAGAAATGCAAAATATTTCATGGTGTTTTTCTTCTGTCCAAATATTGAACGATTTTTTTTATACATATGAAGTGAGACGGATGTATTTTCACACATCAAAAGTACATTTGGGCAATTCTTATAAATCTAAATTTCAATTGACTTTTAATTTTAAAAATTCATATTGAAGAGAATATTTATGAAATGTTTGAAGTTTTGCGACTATAAACTATTTTGGGTTATTATTGAATGAAATAATAATAAACTAGATTGACATCTACCCGTCAGTATTTAGATTATTCTGAGATTGTGATTTTAATTATAATTACAAATGAACGATTTAATTAAATTGTTTTGCAACTTATTAAATGTGTAGATCATTTTCTTTTATTAATTATAAAAATTCTTTAAAGTTCTTTAAACAACTAGTGCCAGCATTGTTAAGCATTTATAGAATGCAGCTGTTCATCCAATCTACTAATCCTAGAGATCGTTAGAATTAAAGATAATTCCATTTTATTCTATTATAAATCCAATTAATGTAACAAAAAATTAGAGATGATCATATAATAAAATTAGAGGTGACAAAATGTAGGTATACATAATTTATAGGTTTAATCGATATTCATAAATCGGCATTCATTTATTTATGATTAAATTTAAACTATTACGTGATGAGAATAATAATTAATAAATATAAATCACAACAACAATATCAATGCAGTATGACAAAAAGTTTGATTGTTACAATTTATTAAAAAAAAAATTTGAATAAATAATTATTTATAATTTTTCACGATTAAATTTTGTCTCTGCAAAATTGGACAAAATATTTATCGTTTATACTTTCTTTTAATTCAATGTAATGTAAATTAAAGCATAAGTGCATATATGATATTGTATATATTGGTTCCTAATTATTATTATTGTTAATATTTAAAACAATAAATAACACTAGACAAATATATTCGAGGTCATATTTACATTTATAATTTATAATTCCTATTTAAAATTAGGTCTTCATTTTATCCAAATCATTTTTTTGTCTATTAAAAAAAAAAGAAAGTATTGTTTTATTTTAAAGTATCCAAAAATGATGCGTAAATTAAATTCATACATTATTTATTTCACAGCAAAAATTTGTTGTGATAACGTAAACAAAGAAAAATCTTAAATGACCTATTAACCGAATTCTTATAAAAACTATAACATTGAACTAGTCTTCATCATACCTTATTAAATTGCAATTAAATTCTATATAATTTTTTTATGATTTCTTTCATTGCCTTAATAAAAATTTAACCACAATTATTGATACACTCTGGATGATATAAAAATTATAAATTATAAAACGTTATTTCAGTGAATATAAACTTTGATTTTTCTCTATTATTAAAATTGTATTGGTTGGTATGTTTGTTGTTTATCAATTAATTGAGAATCACTTTTTGTTATAATCATTATTTGCAATAATAAAAAATCTAGATTGATTTTGATGTAATAAAATAAGAGGTTTGTTAACCTGATATTTATTTATACAACTAAACTTCACTAGGGTCAATTGTATGGAATTGTAACTTGAATCTCAATTCATAAACAGCAATGATTTATTTTTACATATCTCAAAGTAAAAAATTAAGAAAATTTTAATATTCTAATTTCTATAAAACAATAATATAAAAACAAAAGTGAATTATTTTCGGGTTTTAATCAAAAAATTTGATTAGAAGAAATTGCATTTCCTTTCTAACTTTATAACTGTATTTGCATCGCCATGGAATGCATAATTGCATTGAAGATTTTAATCCTCATCATCAAGATGAACTAAACATAACAGTTCAGTTATCAAACGTCTTTATTTCGCAATAGAGTATTTAAACTGTGTGTATAATTTTATCTTAATAATTATTTAAGTGATTCTGTGAAGTTAATTTTTGTACAAAGGTCCATCATTTTTATAAATTTCGGTCAGTTGTATTGAATAATTGTGTAAACAATTAAATTTAGAAATTATCCTCACTTCTGTGTTTGTGGTCTTTTATATTTAAAAACTATCGGCTTAATTTAACTTAATCTTATATTGGCGATTAAAATATAGTTTTTTTAGTAAGTAAATTGGTTTTTTTACACTTTACAAATCGGTTTTATTCAATCAAATCTTTGTCAAAATTACGTTTATTATTTTCTGTAAACAGTTTTATGATTAATTATAAAGAACTTAAGAATCTTAATATTGGCTGCCTTAATAATGTAAATAAATATTATAATTTATCTTACGCGCTCCAACTGATATTTTGATTTAAAAAAAATCAAATAAAAATAAAATTAACTCTGTGCTAGAATACATGTAGGCGGATTTATTATTGGAAAATTATTGATTAAATTGTTTTAAAGAAAACAACAAATTGAATTAATATAAATACTACTCACAGAAGTTGACAGGAACCTGATTTCTTTATAGAAATTATAAAATCATCGATAAAATTAATTTTTTTATTTTCAGAAAAATAATAAAAATGAAACGAACATTTTTAATATTTTCTCTTTTGTGCATCATAGTACCATCTCTTGGAAAAGAAATTGAAAGAAAAGTTTATCAATCAAAATATGTTAAAACAGAAATTCCAAATAAAATTTTTCGTTGTTATGTGCAACGATTTAATGTTTTCCGTTGCATGAAAATGTTCATTTTACAGCACATGGAAACAAATAAAAATTTCTTGACTAGTACAAATTTTACCGCTGATTTTTTAAGTAAAATTTTAGTAGAACATAATAAAGGATTATACAGTGTTGATGAGGTGTATGGTGGATTAAGTGAAAAAGAATTAAATTCAAGGCTATATGCAAGTTTTAAGAGAATTTTTAATGAAAGAAATATAAAAATTCATTTTATTCCTGGAATGGTTGTAAAAGTACTTCCAAGTAAAACTAATGTTATAGATTGGTCATTGACAAAACGTAAGTTCCAAATAGTTGTATTTTGGAATTAATTTCATAATAATATATATTTCAGAGCATACAACAATATCAGGAAGAAGAAATAAACATTACGAGTATCTTTTAAAATTAGGTGTACCTGCATTTATATTTCCCATTGTAATGCTTGGATCATTTTTACCAATAATTATTCCTGCAATAAAAATGGCACTTTTTACTACGTCATCTATAAATAATGCGGCTTTAATTGGTGCTTTAATGTATTTAGCAAGAACTACTGCATTAGAAAATGATCAAAAGAATACAATTTATTATAATACTGGAGGAATTAATTAAAAAATTTAATTTTAATAAATAAAATTAAATGCCAAAAGAAAAATCTATAAATTATGTGGGTTGGTGTTGGTGACTGAAGTAAATTTTTTGATCTATAATTTATTTAAATAACTTTATTGATAAGTTTGCTATTTAATAAAACTGTTTTATTATTTATTATTATAAATCAAACGTAATTGTAAATCTGTAATAAAATTCATAATTGCATCTCTCAATTCAATTATTGTCGCCTTTATGTTCTAATTCTAATTGTTTCGTGTAAGAAAATTAAATCAATTTATTAAAGTAATAAAAAACATATTTTTTTGTATTTTCTGTGTATATATTATTATTGTCATCCAAAATAAATATATAATACATTATAAATATAAATTAAATAATGGGAACAAATTAAATGGGCCTTTATTTCAGGGTTGGCAAAAACCCGGGTTTTTTTAGAAAAACCCAACCCGCGGTTTTAATTGGGTTTTACTGGGTTTTTCAGCGGGTTTTTCTGGGTTTTTATAGAAAATTTAGATATAATGTCTCTTCATTACATTATATCTAAAACAATTAAGCAAAAAATAAACGAGCGAACACGCTAGATGCATAATTTTTTTAACTTGCTTTATCAATTCTCTTTTATTATATATTCGTTAAAATAAACTGAAAAAAATATATATCTCCCAACTTTTCGCGCAGATATACAGTTATTAACCGTTTTTTAGACTCGCATACTTTCTCTTTCTTTGACACTAAAGCGATATATAACAAAAGTGCGGCAAGATATTCTATCTCTTAACACATTTTTTGTTAGTGCATTTTTAGTGCTGAAATTTGGCTGTCTGAAAAACACTCAGATTTTCTACCTTACTGCTTGGCTTTTAAAATTCAAGATCCTGAATATTTTCCAGTGTCTATGTTTAAAAGCGATGTCACTGTCTGAGTCTCAAGATTGGTGACCAATAAATTATTTTAAGTTTGCACTATGAATTCTATTTATTTAATAATTTTTATTTTGTTGTGTTTTATTTTTTTAGTTATTTTACAATACTTAATTATATTTTTCTGACATTTTTCGTTATATTTGCACTTGGATTTTTACTAATAAACAATGAAATAATGTTAAAAATTGGCGTTTATTCTGAATAAATTAAATTAAAACAGGAAAAATTAGGAAAAGCCCATATGGGTTTTTCAAGGTGGGTTTTCTCCAAAAAAACCCATTGGGTTTTACTGGGTTACCCAGTGGGTTGCCAACCCTGCTTTATTTTCTTTTTCTTCACTTGTTCAGTGTTTCAATATTAAAATGATATTGTTTCTATCACTTTTATAAATATTAATTATGGAGATTACAAAAATGTAGGGGTAGTTGGGGTTTTATCTTATACGTATATTTTGGGCATATAAATCTTAGCAATGTTTTCAATGTTTCTTTTTTTTTCTCTTTTTGTTTTTTTTTTTCGTTTTTTTTGAGCAAATAATAAATAAAATGATAATTTTTTATTTCTCTTGAAAATTTAATTGATATAAACGATAATGTTATTCTTAATATCCATAATGGTTAGTTATTCAATAAATTGTATTTTCTTTTCTTTTTTTTTATAAATAATTTCTTAAAAAAAAAAATAACTGCCCAATATAATAAAAAAAAAAATCAATAAATTACTTCCCATTTAAATACAACCCTTAAATAACGTTTTCAATAACAATTTTTTTTTTGTTTTCTTTAATATATTTAATATTTATTCTATTTTTTTAGTATGTTTTATATTAACACATTTTCGTTCTTCATCACCTAATAGAGGATCATCCCATCCCCAAACAAGTGCTTCCTCTTCACCATCAGCTAATGTTTTCTTTTCTTTTACTTCATTTATTATTGGTTCTAAAACTGGATTTTTACTTTCTTCATGTGTACCATCACCCGTTCGTTGTATACGTCTTTTAATCATATCAAATGATACTGTCTTTAGTTCAAAAGCCCAACCTAAAATAATGTTATAAGAATATTTTTTATTTAATTCTATGAAAGAAAAAAGTTGTCACAGAAAACTTTACCTAATTTTGCGAAAATATCAATCAATAGTGTAGTTGTATTACCATAGTAATTTCCTAATTCAGCTGCTTTATAATCCCATGGGAATGTATGATGATAATTATGCCAACCTTCTCCATTAGACATAACAGACACCCACATACTATCAGTTGGACTGATATCTCTGTAAGAAAAAAAAGAATTGAAGTTAATGAAGATTTCTTAATTGTTAAAGTGTTTAAAATTTATTACTTGTCAAAAGGTTTGTCACCCCAAATATGTGCTGCACTATTTATCAACCATGTACCATTAACGGTAATAACATAACGGAAAATTGCAGTATAATACCAGGCATTCGAGAAACTTTCACCGAAATATAAATATGGAATTAATGTTGGAAGAATAAAACAGAAGAAAGGCATAATTGCCATGTAATATCTGAAACATTAATAATTTATGTTTTTGATTAAATATCATTTTAAATCTGTTTAAAAAATTTTAAGTACAAACTTTTTTTGCCACATAACAATTCCATCAGCTTCCAAATCACTTAAATCAATGCCTTGTCCTTTTGCCTTAACATCAGGTTGTTTTCTAACCAATAACCAACCAATATGTGAAAAGAAAAATCCACGTTTTGAATTATGTGGATCAGCATCTGTGTCAGTATATTTATGATGTACTCTATGATCTCTAACCCATTCATGAATACAATTTTGGAAAGCCATTGTTTGACCAATCATCCAAAATAATTTTAGTTGCCATGTCGCTTTATATGCTTTATGTGCCCATAATCTATGAGCACCACCTGTTACACTTATTACACTATAAAATCCATAAACGAATCCTAAAAAGAAATAAAATAAAAAAAAACAATTAAATTCACTCAATTCAAAAAATATACATTTTGTATTACGTATGTTTATATAATTATATTAGTATACAGTATTGACCAATTGATTACATTGCCTTCATTTAAATATTTTTGTGTTTAATTAAATTATCAAGAAATAAATACAAAAAAAAATAGAAATAAAGTTCAAAGGTTTTTTTTTTACCAAAAAACTTTAATTTTTTGAATCAAATTTGAATATAAAATAATTAAATTTTAGTCGTTTTTGGTTTGTATATTTTTAAAGGCAGGTAGTCCTATTCATAGTCCATAAGACCAATTCAAAATTTAAAATAATAATGGAAATATTGATAACACATTTTCTATTTTTTATATCAAAAAATCAAATACGACATTTGCACTTAACACAAATAATAATGTTAATGCACTTAACTTTTACCATCGTCATTATTTCTTTTTTAATCAACAATGTTGATGAGATGACATTGAAATAAGAATGCAATCAATATAAAATAAACAAAAGATTCAATGCAATTTTTATAATAAATTTGATTTCTTATGGTGAAAGCTAAGAAATTTTACAGAATAACAAAAGAATTGTTTGTTAAGAGAAAATTACAAATAAAAATTATGATTATTTGTTGATTTAATATTAATAATAAATGAATGAGGTAAAGTGATACTCATATTCATGTATAGTTTATTTTCTTTTTCCCTTTAAATTCTTTCACTAAAAAAAAAAAGAAAGAAACAAAGTAAAACAAATAAATTGTCGTATATGTTTTGTATTGGTATCATGACCTCAATTCCTTAATTGAATTATTATTAATGAATATAATAATAATATGGTATTTAAAATATTTAAAAATTATTTTAAATTGATAATGACATTGAAGAAGTCATTAACAATAATTATTATGTAGTTATATTTATTTGCAGTAATTTATTAATTAGTTAATTATTACGTTAATTGTATATAAATAATTGTTGTCCAAATGTCTTGTATATTCCTCAAACTCATATTTTTTTTCATAAAATCATATATTCCACAATAAGTATTTTATAATTTATATTTTTAGATACAATTTTCTAATCACTTTAGAAATTTATTATTTAAATGAATAATAATTTGTGACGTAAACAATTAATATCTGCTGAGGGTACTTTTAGTTAATTTATTCTCCATTAATTAATATATTGAATATTAAAGTAACTATTATGACAATGTATTTTATAAGTGTATTTTAATTATTTGCTTTCAATCAAAATTTAATTATAAAACTTACCAAATACAACAGTACTAATTTTACATGCAGTTATTGCCAAATATAATCCATAAATCGCACCAATATGAAGATAAACAAAAATCACAATATTTCTCCATACTAAATCATGTTTATAAACTTTTTCAGTTTTCTTTTTTATATCAATTTCCTTTGAAGGAATAATTTTATTTTCAATTGGTTTAGATTTTGTTGGTGTTTGCTCAATTGTTGTTTCAGCTAATAAAATTGAATTTCCGATGAGATGAGGGGCCATTTTTGTTTTAGTTGTTGTTGTTGTTTATTTAACAAAACTATTGAAAAGAAAAAATGTTTTATGTTAATTAAAACGCATATATAAATAATTTATATTCAAATAATTTTAAAGGAATAATTTATTGAAATTTCCGGTTTCCAACTTTTCGTTTATTTATTTATGCCTTTTTTGGAACACCAAACACCAATTTTTCAATCTGACCCGGGTCAATGACGTCAACAAACAGAAATGATTTTTTCTTCACCCAATTTTGTCTGGAACACAAAAAAAGGTCAGAATTTGTGATTTATAAAAAATACAAAAACCACGACAGGAAGAAACTTTAGAATATTGTTCTATATTCTGGCAAGTTAGTTTTGTTTGTTTCCCCTCTGATTTGTATATGTGGGGAAGTATATGGGCCAACCAAAATTTCAAATCATAAAACAAACCATCAAATTGAGGTCAAAAAACTATTCTTTGTCAAACCCCTGGCTGCCAACTAAAAGCAATTCGTTTTTTTGAGTTAAATATGTTGGAAGTCACTTTGTTTGTATAATTTTTCCTATTTATTAGGATTAATAATGGTTTTAGCAAATGCAACTAATTTCCCTTAATACGAATTACGTGATTAATGAATTACAATTTTGTACTTACTTACGTTCACGAATCTATATATTTTTATTTATCACCTTTTTTTTCTAAACTTTAATTGCAATTAATAAACTTTAATATATATGAAGCAGGAACAAATTAATCAATGAGTGGATTAATTAAATATATAATTAATTAAATAGTTGCGACCAGTGTTGCCAATTTCGTAATTTTCTATTAGGATAATTTTAATAAAATCCCAGTATTTGAATAATTTTTTAATTTCAGAATGGCAAAGTAATTTCAATTATATTTCACGTCGTCGTAATAAGTTTTAAAATATTTATGATTTTCTCTTTCTTCACTTTATTAAATGAGATTATTGGAATGTCATAAATTGTAACAGAAATAAATAAGAAAAGGTGTCACTCATGTCATTACTTTTTACTACTTATGTTATTTTACTGTCTGATAAACCCTTTGTGCATAAATTAATGACAAGTTAAAGTAAGAGATCAGAAATCTTTATTCCTAACGGAAATATATAAATAAAAAAATATTTCTTGATCGTGAAATGGAAAAATTACTGGGTCAATTATTTTGCGAAAGGTATTGTTTTTTTGTATTTAAGAATATATCATCAAATTTAATTGCATGAAAATTGAATTGGTGTCATCAATAAACCAACCTTTCGAGCCCTACATATGAAAGTCAATCTTGTTTTTTTCATACACAGATACAATTTTTATTTTCGTACCAAACATTCACTTCTTATTTGACCCCTTATTTAAATATTAATTAAGTTTTTGTTTAATCCAATTTTAAATGAAAATTTAGTGTCTGAAATTTTGGTCAAATTTAACACATTTAACACATTTATTTTAATTTAAATGTTGGTAGGTAAAATGAATTCATTAAAAAATTACAAAATAATATTCAATATTTAATGAAGGAAATAACTATTATTCATGAAAAAACTAACAAAATAAATAAATGAAATTTAAATTAGTTCCTGTGCTTAGTAATTTTAATTGAATTTGTTTGTCTACGAAATTAGAGACTAATCTTGTAATTAATTTATTTTACCCCTTTCATTTGTTGGTTTGTGAAATTGTAATGATAAAGTTCGCTCACAAGTAAATGTTGTTGATCATGATCACTAACCTTGTGCTTTTACCTATTCTTTATCTTTTGTATTCTTCTTATTCTGTTCCCAAAATATATAATCAAAATATTTTCTATTTTCAATAAATATAACATAATTATATTAAAGATAAAAATAAGTCAACCATAAAATTGTATGTCATGTTCATGAGTAGAAAAACATAAAATATAATTTTATGGTTGACAATATTATAAGTTTACTCCACTAAGAAAAAATGACTGAAAAATTTCGAAATAATTATTTTTGTAAATATTTACTAATAAAGTTATTAAATCTGATAACATTTATACCAGTTTAAATTACCATTGTTGCAAATATAAATTAAACGAACAGAGGAAATACAAATATTTCTAATTTCATAATAACGCAGGTAGACAGGTTTTTTTTTTTAATTTAAATTTCAAAATTTCATTTTTATTTCATAATCGTTTTCTAATTGTCAACCCTTTTTTTTGCATGTTTAATTCAAGCAGTTATTATCTAATTGGTTAACGATAAAAATATCACTAATTCAATTAAACAAAATTAAATGAATTTCTAAAGTTATTTGTCAATTCTATATGTTGTCTTTCCTCATCTCTGAGATAAAGTTTGATCTGAGTTTGAATTAAATTCCTTACTTATGGACCATTGTTGATTCTTATTTTTTCTTTTAATTCTTGTATTTATTTTCAATTAAACTTTTTTACTATTATTTTTTTTTATGTATTTTTTATTTAGTTAAAAAATTGCATACTTATGAAGACAGTTTATCTTTTGCATACTGTAAATTATATATTGATCTTCTGAACATATTAAAAGATAACATGTTATGTGTTCTAATATATTGATTTTTAAATTCTTAATTCTTTTAATTTATTGGACATATTTATTTACGACTTGAAAGTAATTAAGTTTATATTACACGTTTCACAATTAGCATCATTTAATTAAAGCTTAATTCTTCATTTAAAAAAAGGCTGTAAACATTTCGTTTATTTTAATTCGTTAACAAAAATTTAGTAAAGTTTGATGGAAAATTATTGAAACGAATAAACAAAAAAATTAGAAAAACTCTATTAAAACTTCTACATTTGATGTACTGAAGTGGATTTTAAAGCCTTTCGTAAAATGGAAATTTTTTTTTGTACAAAAACAATTTCAATTAAAATTCTTTACTCTCTTAATATTGCGATCTTGAATTGACTTGCACTTGAATCATAATTCTTTTTCTCACATTGACATTGAAAATGATTTTAAAAAACTCTTAAATAAAAGAATTCTGTATGAATAATAAATTGTATAAAGAATTGATCAATAATTTATGTTTTTTATTGGTGCAATACATTTATTAAATCGACAAAAAAAAAAGAGTACATCAGAAATTGAAATTAATTCCGCATAACATACGAAAGTTTATAAATTCAAAATGACAAAAAGACAGATTTTTTAAGTAATAAAAATGAACGTATTATGTGAATGCTGAAAAAATATGGATCTTTGGTAAATATAAATTTAAAAGAAGTGAAAAATAAAATACAAAAAAAATATTTACTCCTGACATAAATAACAACAACAAAATTAATTCAGAAATATTACATTAAATAAATAAGATAAGATAAGAAGAAGGAGAGTGTAATTTTTAAAATAAAAGGTTTTATCTGGGTCAATTTTCTTCCATTGTAAAGAATGTATACGGTAGCATCATAGTAGGTAGAACACACGAGAAATATTCTTGTATTTAACCATTTCAAAAATAATTGAATAAAATTTAATATCTTTCCTTAAATCGAGAATTTAATTTAGTCAAGCATTAAATTGGGGTCATCAATAAACCAACTTTGCGAGCCCTACATATGAAAGTCAATCACAATTTTTATTTTCGTACCAAACATCAACTTCTCATTTGACCCCTTATTTAAATATTAATTACTTTTTTGTTTGATCCAATTTTAAATGAAAATTTAGTGTCTGAAATTTTGGTCAAATTTAACACAAAACAAAAATTTAATTTAAATGTTGGTAGGTAAAATGAATTCATTAAAAAATTACAAAATAATATTCAATATTTAAAAATAAATAAATGAAATTTAAATTAGTTGCTGTGCTAAGTAATTTTAATTGAATATGTTTGTCTACGAAATTTGAGACAAATCTTAGGAGTAAATAAGAAGTCCGGAAAAAAATCAATCGAAATAGAATTGTCTGATTAGTGTGAGAAATTCTGAACGTTAATTTAACAACAGTAGATAATATTTTTTCAATTACAATTAAGAAAACACAAACAATAACTACTAAATAAATAATTATTAGAAGATACTGCTAAATTCTTTCAAACTTAATTAATTTAATTTACAATTACCTTAAGAAATATGTGAATTGTTTAAAGTAAATTAATTAAGAATAATTTTTTTTGTATTTAACTAACTTAAATTTAGATTCCTAGAAACGTAAGGGAAATTCTATAATTTTGTAAATTTCAATAAAAATTTTAAATTTCACAAAAAAAAACAAGTAATTTGTTTTCTAATTTTTAACCCTTTAACTGTTAAAAATAAAAACCGTAATAATTTATTAAGATTAAAATCACAACAAAAAAAAAGTCATAAAGGTAATAAAATAAAGTCACAAATGAAAATATATTTTTTCCAAAAAAAAAAAATTGATCGTTAATAATTTCACAACAAAAAAAAAATAAATATCACTTACGTAAAAAAAATTCACTTTAAAATTTCACAAAAAAAAAAAAAGAAATAAACACACAATAAATAAATAGAGAAATTAAATTAAATTAAATTAAAATTAAAAAGAAAATTATTAAATAATCGTTTATTCCTTATTGATATTATTTTAAGGAATATTGCAGGTCTTCTGTTCACTCGGTTAAACCTTAACGATAACAATTTAATATTTTAACGATGCATGGCCTTTTATAAAATCGAAGAATCCAAAATGTCTGTACAAAGACACACAATTGGTATTTTTTTTTTTTTTTTCGTTTTACTTCTTTTTGTTTTTTGTTATTTTGAAATTTAAACACAAATACCGAGACGGAGACATAACGCACACACCAACACAAATAAAATGCGTTATTGCATATATTCATCAGAATAAGACCTTAATAAATTCTGATGGAAGATTTTTATACTTTTTTTTTAACAAAAATATGAAATAAAGTAAAATGAATTTTCAGTAAAAGAGAAATGAAAAGAAGGAAGAGATTTAAAAGATGACCTAGTGATTGAATTTTGTATTATATTTTTTTTTTTTATAACAAGTGTTGAAATGAAATTGATTAATAATAATATATGTATGCATACAGGTACTTACGAGTGCATAATTTGTGAATATAAAAAGTGATTATGATGTAGAATTTATTAAAATGAAGTCAAAATTTTAAATTTTTTTTCATCTCTGTCGCAAATTTATTGTCGCAAAATTTATTTGTAAAATTATTCAAATAAATTCAAATAAAACATAAAATTAAGATTTTTAATAGCAATAAATGCAATTGATTTAAATCATGTTGAATAAACTGTCAATTTATCAGTCATTGACAAAAATGATGACAAAATTTTGTAAAAGATGAGATGGAAATTATTAGACGGGAAATTATAACATTTGACTTATGGTGAAATAAATCAAATTAAAAGTACGTCATGTAATCGAATAAAGTCAATATAATGATTAAGAATTAATTAATTCACTTTAATACAAGTGACACTATATTTAGTTTTCACTTGAATTGTGTGTGTGTATGGATTTGTGTTCTTTATTTTTTAATTATATAAATTTTAAATTAAATGCTAAAATCATGCCATAAAGTTAATTTTTTGTTAGTTTTTTTTTTCACTTGAACTTTTATTGAAATTCTATATTTGGATTATGAGGATGGAAGAGAAAATTTAATAATTGTCATTCTGATTATTTTAAATATCTTTAAATAGAAGTTATTAGTTTATACTTTTCTCAACGTGAATGTAAAGAAAAGTTTACAACAATTTCAATGTTGCACGCAGTTTATATTTTTCTTAATTAAAAATAAGCAAATAATAATTAGAATCGTATAAAAGCATTTATAAAATATTTAGAAAAAATTATATTAAATATAAAATATTTTAAATATTCGCGTTCCTATAAATAGAAATCAGTGACTTTAATTCATATCCGGTTCAACTGTATAAATATTTTCACTATTTTCGGTGTTGAAACAAATTTTCTTCTGTAGGGTAAAATAGATCAAAATTTCTAAATATTAAAATCAATTTTAAAGATAAATGTTTGTGGTCAGTTTCAGGAAACTTTTAAAAGTTTATTAACAATTATTTTTTTCTCTTTCCCTAAAATTCTTATCGTATTGTACCCTCTCTTTTTGTCTTCATTAGCATACCGTTCAAATTTAGTGCAACTCATTCGACATTAGTAAATTAGAATAATTCTGTTGATTTATTTTTATTTCATTTTTAAAAATAAATTAATTATTCCATCATTTCCTTTTTTATGCAACAGAATTTCTAAAATAATTAGTAAAATTTGCCCCCAGCTCCAAGGTTTGTGGTACCTACTAAACTATTTTTTTTTTTCCAACTTTTGTTAATTTATTCAAATTTCGATACAATTTATTGGTGAAGGACACCAATAGTTTTTCTCAACAATATTTAATTAGTTTTCTCTTTTAAATTGTAAAATCAAAAAAAAAAACAAAATCGTTCAGTTTATTTTATTTATTTTGTTGTTTATTCAGTAATTATTTTTTTTTTTAGGTTAGAGAAGTTTTAGGAACAATAAATATTCTATTCTTTAAATGTCCACCGAAACAATTACATAAATATCTTTTAATTATATTAGCGTATAATAATAAAGTTATATTGTCGGATACATGATTGAAACTTAATTCCAAAAGTACTTATTTGTATTAAATAAATAATTAATTATGAAATTAAAGAAAGGGATTATTCTTCCATTTAATCAGAAATTAAACATATTTTTATATCTTTAAAAATAGTAACAATTAAAATTTGTAATATTCAATACTTTTTAATGGTTTTATAATTTTCAATCAATTTTTTTATACAATTTTTCATTTTATTTGCAACTAATTTTTAAGTTTATTGCCCCCTAGTTACCAATAGTTAAAGTTTAAATCGCCTTTGGGCTATTTAATGTCATTATCATATCAAAACATCTGATTCGGAATAATGCTTTTTTTTTGTATTTTATTACGACGCCATTGTCATTTTTTGTTTTAATTTTCAGAAACTTAAACTAAATTAATTTATTGTTATTTTTTTATTTTTTGGTTGATTCAAAAATAAAGTTTTTTTTTATTCACATTAACCAATATAACCTAATATTTCCTATATTTTGTCTATTTTTCCATTTTAAATTTATTTACTTTTTTTTTAATTTATTCAATTTACTTTTATATTTAATTTGTTGCCTAAAAGAAATGCATTTTCTGGTATTATTTAAGGAGAAAGTTTTTTTTTTATTGTTGTTGTCTACAACTAACTAGTGTCTTTATTACTTTGAATATATTTAACCCCCTTTTCAATATCAATTTCATAAAACTTTTTTTTTAACACAAATTTATCTAAGTAAAAGAAATATTTTATGTAATTTTAAAAAGCTCTTTTCAATTTTTTAATTATTTTGCAATACTTTTAATACTTTATTCATTAACTTGCGCATCCAATTTTGTTCAATGTCAAATTTCACGACTGACTTATGATTAAGAAAGATTGATCAGAGAGATGCAATCGAATAAAGAGATAAGCAAATGCTTCGTGAATGGTAATATCCATTTATTATCTTTAATATTTTAATCATATGATTATGATGATTATCTCGAGTTTGATTTTGATGAAGTTTATTATTTAAATAAAGCACACTGTCAAAGAAGTCCAATAATAGAAAATACATAATGAATGAATAAATATTTAAAACTTAAGTTGTGAATAGTTTTGAAAAATTCTAGTCAAATAAACCTGCCTATACTGTTTAATGAATAAACATCTTATTCACTCAATTGTAAAATAATTAATTAACTTTATCAATTTGGCACAATTTCCTAATAATTAATTAATGAATTTTATAATGAATAAAACATATTCAGATTTTTTTTAGAAAAATTATAATTTTTACTAATTTAAAGCGACAAGCCTTAATAATAATGAGGTGATCTAGGCTTATGGAAAGTCATAATTAAAAAAGTCGAATTAAATAAATTTTTGAAAATTAAAAATTAATAATTTAAGAAAATGTTATCGTGTTTTAATTAACAAATGTGTAATTTAGTGAGTGGTAAAGGTAAGTAATATATTAATAATTATTTATTAAATGAAATTGAATGAGGAATTTGAAAGCAAGAATATAATTAAATATTTCTTATAAAAAGTAAAGAATTGAATTTTTGATCAAAAAATCAATAAATAAATAAAGTTTAGTCCAAAAGATATAACGAACTTTTCAATAATTGAAATGGTTCAACGACAGTAGTGTCATCTTTTAACCATTAATTGAAATAAATTTATTTAAAAAATTAATTAAACGCACCCATTTTATACGAAACAAATTTTTTATTAAAATGTCTAATCTTTCAAAATAAACTGAACGTAGCCTTTTCAATTTATACGAATTGTAGAGAATGTCAGAAGTCAAATGACATTTTACATTCATTGTTAATTACGAGATCCCAATCTCGTCACAATTGTCAGTTCAATTTTCAGTTTTAAAGAGATAAAATGATTTAATTCGTAATTAAATAAATTATTATGGATTTAAATAAAAGTTATAATCAGTACGAAGATGATGTTAATCAAACAAATATTCAACAAATAGATGATATTCTTAAGAACAACAAAGATCTTCGTTCTTTATCATCAGTGAAAAAATACATGTAAATATTAATGAAATTTTTTTTATACAAAATAATTAAATAATATTTTGAACTAATCTCTTTATCAATTATCGAAAAAAAATTTATATTATTAAATATATGAATTGCTTCCCGCCCCATTCTTTTTTATTCAACTCTTTTTTTTATGTTGTATTTGTTGTTTCTCTCCAAAAGCTAAAAAAAAACAACATAATAAATCGAATAAATTTCTTACTTTGTTCGTGTTACTCTTTAATTATATTTATGGTGTTATTGTGAATTAGTCAAAATGAAAAAAAAAAAAGAAAAACAAAAAAAAAAAAATTTAAGAGATAAAAATTTGACCAGCTTAATGTTCATTAAATAAATCAAAACAATAAATAAAAATATGTAAATAATAATTATGTTCAATTTTTCTTATCTTCTATCGTAAATTAATATTTCGTGATTTAATAATATTTATTTTAATAAAATATATTACACATTTTTTTGTGTTTGTTTTTTCCTTTAGTTTAGAATGGACTGAAGTTTCACGTTATTTATGTCGTGAAGAAAATTTAGAAAAATTAAGAACAGGTGCAATTTTAGGTGATTTAAAAATATCCAAATTTCGTAGTATTTGTTGGTCACTTTTTTTTGGACTATTAAAAGATGATTGTAATTTATGGATTGAAGAAAGACAAAGACAAAGACTAAGGTAAATTTTTTTTTCTTCAGAATTAAATTAAAAATTAAAATTATTTTGATTTTTTTAAGGTACAAAAATTTGAAGGGTATTTATTGTCTGAATCCTCATACAGTTAAATGTATTGATGATGATCCGTTATCTCAAGCAGAAATGGTAGGTTATATTTCGTATTTACCGTTTTTTTAATTATTCTAATGAAATTGAATTATTATTAATTAACAGAGCGTTTGGAATCGTCATTTCTGTGATCAAGAGCTTTGTGCTGTGATAAAACAAGATGTTGTTAGAACATTTCCAGGTATTGATTTTTTTCGTAAACCCAACATACAAGAGATAATGGTAAATATTTTTTTTTTTTCAATTTATCATAAGATTATTTTTTTCAATTTTGTAAATTAGAACATTGAAAATGCATCTTGTTTTTAGACATCAATATTATTCTGTTATGCAAGAGAAAATCCTGTAATGTGTTATCGTCAGGGTATGCATGAAATTCTGGCACCAATCTTATTTGTTATTCATAGTGATCATCAAGCATATATGCATTGTCAAGAACTTAATAATACATTTGAGTAAGATTTATAATATTTAATTCATGTTTTTCTTTTTTTTTAAATCAAATCTTAAAAATAATTGTGTGTTTATAAATACTAAAATTCGTAATTAATTAACTTTTAAACGTTAAAATCGTATTTTTAAACAGATTAGATTGGAAAGAGGATAATTGAAAGAAATTATCTCAGTTAAATATTCATGATAAGTGAAAGCATAAGATTTGATTTTAAAAACTGTTAAATAAAACGAATTTTTCTATATTTTTTATTTGTTCATTTTATTTCAGTCCAACTTTGTCGGAATTATTAAATAATAAATATCTGGAAGATGATTCTTAGTAAGAATTAAATTTTGACAATGTAATTGAAGTGAATTTCAATTATCGATTTTTTTTTTTTTTTAGTACAATTTTTTCTTATATTATGAACGAAATTGAATCCTACTACAGAATAAATGATTTAATACCAACATCAACTGGATATTTTCCTTCTACACCAAATTTACCTACTGTAAGTAACTGATTGTGAATTTATTTATTTTGTTGAATTATAAAATCCGTATAAACTCAAATATTTTAAAATTATCTTATCTTCTTATTCAGTTAAATTATTAAAACTTTCTGCTTAGTGTAGTAAAAAAAAATTCAAACATTCAGGGGTACAGATAATTGTTTGCATATTTATTTTATTACTAATTCATAAAATCCACATAATCTAAATTGAATTAACTACAAGATAACGTTTATATCCTAAACAAATAGATAAGAAAAATATAAAGAATAATCTGAGATTTTACTTACCTACATTTTAATTTTTTTCTCTTAACACGTTTCATGAATTTATTTTCATAATGATTAACAAAATTGTTTTCATTTTTTTTTTTACAGACGCCTGATGAGCCTCAAACAAATTCATGTAAAATTGAAGTTGTTGATCAATTAAATATAATTCGTGATCAAATTCTATCAAAAGAAGATTTACGTTTACATAATCATTTACTTCAATTGGATATTCCTCTACCATTATTTGGAATGTAATTAAAATTTTAATATTTAAATTTTTAAGAGAACATCAATCAAATAATTTCATAAGATTAATTAAAGTCACAAATATGTATTACTATTATTATTATTTTAGTCGTTGGCTACGTCTTCTATTTGGTCGTGAATTTGCTCTGCAAGATTTACTTATATTATGGGATGCTATTTTTGCTGAAGGTGATCATTTACATTTAACAAATTACGTTGTTGTTGCTATGTTAGTTATGATACGTGAAAAATGTAAATATTAATTATTTGTTATTAGAAATTGTATTTATTTTATATTTATCTTTTTAGTGCTTTCAAGTGATTATACATCATGTTTAACACTTTTGATGAAATATCCAAATAATGTTGATATTTCACTTATAATTAAATTAGCATTACATATGAAAAATCCTAAAATGTACAACAGACCTGAAGGTTATAATCCTGAAAGAATTATTAAACTTAATTTATCGACATCTTCAACATCATCATTACCAAGAAATTTAAATGCAAAGCAATCAACAAAAAAAACCACTAAAAAATTAGATCAACGTCGAACATCAGTTCCAATTTCAATTAATTCCTCAAATGAATACCGTGATGATAAAGCAACAACCGCTAAAATTAATGGAATTCATACAGTTACGGCTAGAGCAGCAATTAGGGTAGCTGCTCAGTCACATAGCATAGGAGAACCAGATCTTGGGATTATTGATGGATATTTGGAAAATGTAATTAGAATAATAAACGTTTTTTTTTTAAATAATTTCCATTGAATTAAATAATTTTTCAATAAACATATGTTTCTGTATTTTTGTTTGGTTTCTAGGATCCAGAAGTGTCAATAGTACCACTTCAATACGCCCAAAGTATTATGGCAATAAGTAGATTAAAATTAATACAGTATTTAGCTGTTCTAAGGAAACATACTCAAGACAATACAATCGATGAAATACATCAAGCATTAGATGGTATTGAGGAAGTACTGGTTTGGACATTGATTTATTTAAAAGTTTTTTACTAATTTTTATCTAATTGTTTTGTTTAAGATTTGTTCCTTGTTAAAATACTCAAATACAAATCCTTATAACATTCCGGCACCTGTAGAACCGGCATTTGAAGTAGATGAGGGACCACAACAACAAACATCAAAAGCAATAATAACAAAAAATAATCCACCTACTGATCTTAATTTAGTTTTAGATCATCAAGTTCAATTGAGACGTAGAAAAAGTATTCAAGAAAATAAAAAAGAAATAGAAATAGAGCATAAAGAGGATTTAGGAGATAAAAGATTGAGTACAAATATAAGAGAGCATCGCTATGAAATTCCTGTTAACAGTAGAATAGCTGATAAACTTTTTGGAAATTTGAAAGATATTGAAATGCGAGTCTTTGAGAAACGACGGAAAGATGAACCTATTTTATCAAATGAAGACAATAATATGCCAGCTGTGAATCCCTGTAAAGAAAGGTGTTTATCTTTGGACAACAATTAAGAGAGAATTATTACCTATTATTATTTTATTGTAAATTTGTATTTAATAAAAAGCTATTATATATTATTCGTGGCTTTTAATCACTGGCCTTTTTGGATGAGAGCCAATCATGTTATGTTTTTAAATATATTTTTTAAGATGTCAAAACAAAAAAAAAACTCTTTCATTTCAAAATAATAAAAAAAAAAGTTTGCTAAGCAGTTTCGAACTCATGCAAGTACGGATGTGTCCTGGAGGGGTGCTCAAAAAACAATAAAATCGGGGTAAAATGGGGCAAAAAATTGTGGTATGACTATATTAGTCGGGCTGATACTGGGAGCTCACTCCGGGACGCTATCCCACTACTGCTCACCACGGAGACTCTTGGCTGCTGGTTTTCACCCCTGGCCCGTTGCGTCTCTCCTTAGCCAACCTGAATACCTTGGATTCCTCCATGGTACCCATATTGATGGCGAGCTTAGTGCGGACGCCCCGTCAACATGACCCCATCCAATACACAGGGCCCCCAACCTCAAATCAGTCCACAACTTGACCTCTCTTAGCTAGATTACAGGAGATGCAAACCTCCCAGTCGAATGTAGTGATTCTTATTGTAAATATAAGCTACACTTTTTTTTTGTATTAATAACATTTTCATTCAAAAGATGGAGATGTTAACAAACAATTATGCCATCTATTCAAACATTTTAAGAAATACTTTTCATTTTACAATATTATAATATTGTTAAATTAAAATTATCATAAATAAATTTGAATACCTTTATTTTTATTTAAAATTTCTTTTTATGTTTTCAGACATTTGTAATCCACATAGAAAATGTAAGTTGTTTTTATTTATTATGAGAATTAAATTCGGTTAACATAGATCTCAAAAATTCAAATAAATTAATTAATTAATCACAACTGATTTATGTAATGTTTTTTTGGGTTTTTCTCCATTCTTTTTTTTTTGTTTTACATTTTTAAGTGCATATGCATATAGAGATATACTTATAGATATATTTATATATTTACAGGTGCATAAGTATTTATGTATATATTTTGTATTTTTGAATGTTTCTTAAAATATTTAATTTATTTTTGTTTTTAAATTTGAATTTATTTTATATACTGGGAGGTGGTATGTGGTTTGGTTTTATTTTTTTTTTAAGAGAAAATGAATAAATTATTAATTATTTATTTATTTTTATTTAATTATGAAATAAAGTGATCACTTTTTATATTAATTTTGAAAGGGATAAGATAATATATGGAAACATAAAAATTTAAGTTTTATAAAAATTAAAATTATGTTTTAATCTCTTGGGAATTTAACTTTATTTATTTAATTTTAAATTATGTATGCATATTCACACGCAAAATAAGAAACAACAGTTACAAAGTAAAACACAAAAAAAATTAATGTGCCTGGGTGTGTTAGATATAAACAAGTGTGTAAGAAGGTGCAATTCCGATTAGATACAATTTTTTCGTATAAGACATTTTTTTTGACAAATTTGAGTTTTGAAATGACTGAGAGGAACTCTTAACTACAAGAAGTTTTGTGTTATTAGACGAAGTTAAATTGATGTTGAAAGACAGCAAGAATTAGAAGACGTTTCAAAAATTGTGTGCTGTAATTGTGTATGTTAAGAATTATTATATTACTTTAAGACGAGTTTCTAATTTTGGAAATTGCATGGACTCCAAAATATTATACCTGTATCAACAGATTTTTTAAAAAATATTTAAAAACACAGAAAAATCAAAAATTAATTCTAGTTTTTTAATTTATTCTCTTCCCGATTTAAAAAAACAATAACTTTATAAATATTACATCAAATAATTACATTTATAATTAATTCTTGTATAAGAAAGTTCAAATTAATTAATTTTATGATGATTTATATCATTGGGAAGCTTTTATAATGAACCAAATAGACTTCCAAAAATCATAAGATGTAAAATAATTAAAAAAAAAGTTTTTCAATTTAATAAACTTTAATAAAAAAAAAGTTCGCTAAGCAGTTTCGAACTCATGAAAGTACGGATGTTTCCTGGAGGGTGTTCAAAAAACAATAAAATCGGAGTAAAATGGCAAAAAATTGTGGTATGACTATATTAGTCGGGCTGATACTGGGAGCTCACTCCGGGACGCTATCCCACTACTGCTCACCACGGAGACTCTTGGCTGCTGGTTTTCACCCCTGGCCCGTTGCGTCTCTCCTTAGCCAACCTGAATACCTTGGATTCCTCCATGGTACCCATATTGATGGCGAGCTTAGTGCGGACGCCCCGTCAACATGACCCCATCCAATACACAGGGCCCCCAACCTCAAATCAGTCCACAACTTGACCTCTCTTAGCTAGATTACAGGAGATGCAAACCTCCCAGTCGAATGTAGTGATTCTTATTGTAAATATAAGCTACACTTTTTTTTTGCATTGATAACATTTTCATTCAATAGATGGAGATGTTAACAAACAATTATGCCATCTATTCAAACATTTTAAGAAATACTTTTCATTTTGCAATATTATAATATTGTTAATATTTTCATCATTACATTAAAATTATCATAAATAAATTTGAATTCCATTATTATTATTTTAAATTTCTTTATATTGTTAGGCATTTCCCATCCACATAGAAAAGTAGTTTTTCTTTATAATAATTATATAATAAACATAATATGTATATAATAAAAATTTATATAATAATATAATTATTATTATATTATATAATATAATTATTTGATAATTCATTAATAATTTAACAATGAAAAATAACTATAGCCTACCATTCAAACAATAAAATCTAATTTGATATATAGATACAAAGATATTTAACTGAGCTTGTTTAATAAAATATATCCTTAATTGTTGTATTGTATTTCAATTTTTATTAACCTAGTACATCAACGACTAAGCCATATCGTTAATTAAAAGAGAAATTAGTAATAAATAAACAATAAAATTAAATAATTTAAAAAATGTATCGAATAAATAAAAAAATTGCATCGGCCGGGAATCGAACCCGGGCCGCCCGCGTGGCAGGCGAGCATTCTACCACTGAACCACCGATGCTTAGAATAAATTGTTTCTACCTGTTTTCATTGCCGATGCTCAACCACAAGAATTAAATCAATCTTATAACCTGCTTCTTTGAATCTGCCTTCCAATAACAACATAACAAAAAATTTGTAAAAACATAATTACCATAACTTTATTTCAGAATAAAATATTAAATTAACATTGGATTCAGGTGGTCAAAAATTATCACATGATTCCCTTAATTTATTAATAACTTACTTTTTAGATAACTTTTTCATAAGAATTGTTTATAATTTTTGAAACTTTAGAAAACATCAAGTACCCAGAACTCATTTACCAAATATAAATACTTTTCTTGTAAGAATTCAAAGTATTCAATATTAATTGTATTTACCTATTTTGTTTTCATTTGTCTTATTTTATTTAAATTTCTTTTTATATTTTTTATTTTGTTCATACTGGTTTTGTTTATATACATTAGCAGTGTAATAATAATTATTTAATTTCAAAATAATGGGGTTTTTATCAATCAAACTCTGACTATAATTAAAAAAATATGATTATTATTAAAAAATTTATAAAATTAACGAAATATGATTATTATTAAAAAATTTATAAAATAAACGAAAAAGTTGCATCGGCCGGGAATCGAACCCGGGCCGCCCGCGTGGCAGGCGAGCATTCTACCACTGAACCACCGATGCTTGTGGTTAGATTTTTTTTTTTATTTTGTGGATCCACAATCGTACTCCAATTTTATACTTCGTTACTTCAAAAAGATTTGCAACATCTCATACTTATAATTTTATTATTTAACAAAGTTTTGAATCTGAAATGTAATATTCATTCCATTTATAGAATATTTTTTTTAGTTGAAAATAAATGTGAAATAAATTCAACTCTGTTAAAATTTCAGTTGATATTTTTGTCATTCGTAGCGCTTGCATCGATATTTTTTTATTTGTTTTGTGCTGTCAAAGTTTAGTATAAAAATTATGGTGAAGAAACCCAATCTTTATGCTATGATTATTCTTTTGAAAAATAAAATAAACTTTGTGGTATGAATATTTGAATCCGTTATACTTTGTTCATAATAAACATTTAAGAGGGAATTGTAACTGTGATGCCTTGATTTTTGAAACATTTGAAAGATTAATTATTTTTCACATAAAAATATAAACATGGCACAACAAAGTGGAAATGGAAAAATTAAAAAAATTAAACATTTTAGTAAAAGTGAAATAAAGTCCTTAATCAATATTTGGAAAGATAAAAACATTTTAAATATGTTTGCTAAAATGACAAAACATTGTGCGATCTATGAAAAAATTGCAAAAGAATTAAATAGATTTGGATTTGATAGAAATTGGATGGAAATTAAAAATAAAATAAATGGATTAAAAGCAGAATATAACAGAAGAAAATTAAAACTAGGTTTTGTGTAAATATTTTAATAGTTTTAACCGTATTAAAATTGTTAATCTAATTTTTTAGTTGATTCAAAATCTGACTGGGAGTTTTATAATGATATTGATTGGATTATAGAAGGTCAAGATGAACATAATTCATTATCTTTTGATGAAAGTTGGAATTCTTTAAACTCAGAATCTAGTAATTCACAATCTTCAATCAAATTAGAAGCAAATGATGATACTGATCCAATGTATATTACTTAACTAAATTCATTTAATCATCATTTAATCAAAAGAAGTGTTTTTATATTTTTATAACTATAATTTAATGCTTTTAGGGATGTTCAGCAAAATGAAGTTAACCTAAATGGAAAAAGAAATTTGAATGAATTTGATTTCCCAGCACAAAAAAAGTATAAATATTCTTTCATGTTAGAATTAAATTCAATTATTTTTTTATTTTATTTTTAAAATAGATTAGCAGTAATTAACGTTAATAATTTACAACAACCATCTGTTACAAAGTTCGATATGATAGAACAACTAACCGAAATAAGTAAAAAAAACTTAGAAATATTAGAGAAGTTATTACTTTTAGAAAAAGAGTATCAAGACGAAAGAAAACTCGAAGATGAAAAAAAAAGTAAAATGGAAGCAGAAGTAGCGGCAGCTATGATAAGGGTAATGAATGCACAAGCAAAAATTATGGAAGACAGTATCCAGTCTTCTTGAATTAATCTTAAACATAAATAAAAAAAAAATCTGAACTGAAATCATTAATATTAGTCATTTGTGCATGTATATTAGAAGGATTTATTTTTATTTTTTAAAATATCTGTAAAGAGAAAGACTTAATCATAAATAAGTTATATTTAAGTGATATTAATTTTTATGCAAAACGTCAATTTTTTTTTTTTTCTGTACTTAGAATGTAATAATTAAAAGTAAAATAAGTATTAAGAAATATAAACAATAATATTAATCGTAAAACACTTTTTATTCATTAATAATATAAAATGATGCTGCTAATTCATCTCTTTTTGTACTTGCTGTAGAAAATTTCATATCTAATATTGCTTTTTGAGCAACAGAAGGAATTATATCAATTCCTTCTAACCATTCACTATAAAAATGATCTTTATTTCTTTCACATAAATTATGTAATATTAAACATGATTTTAAAACTAGTTTATTATGATCAAGTGAAAAATTTAATTGTTTAATTAGACAACGCCAACGTGCTTTAAGTCTTCCAAAACTATCTTCAATTGTCATCCTTGCACTATTTAAACGAAAATTAAAATTTTCTTCTGAAAGTGTTAAGTCATTTTCGGGATATGGTTTCATAAGTGACATCATTAGTGGAAATGCACCATCAGCAATTATATGATTTTTTGAATTTAAATTTTTTAAAAATTGATACAATTGTGAATCTCTGAATACAGATGAATAATGTGCACTTCCTGGTTTTCCCATATTTGCATATCTAAAAGAAATATAAACTAATTAAGTAATTTAGTATGAAAAATACATTAATAATTAACCTAAAACAATACTGATCATCGCATAATGCCAATAAAATTATTGAATAATATTTCATGTAATTATTATAAAATTCAATTCCATTATTTGTTGGATTTTTAATTGAAATATGGCATCCATCTAATGAGCCAAAAGTATTTGGAAAATTCCAATTTTTCATAAAATTTTCCACTAAATATTCTCTTTCTTTTTCTGTTTCTGGAAAATTTATCACTTTTGTATATAATTTATTGACGAGCGCTGTACAAAATTTTATTAAAATTTTTTCAACATCATTATTTTTTACTTCATATAATTCAGCGATAGTAGATAATTCACAATTACTTTTCAATATATGAAGAGAAATTAGTATGCTTTTTGGTATTGGAATTTTCTCACAATTTTCCTTAAAGTCATTATCAAAAAGACCTTCATAAAGTTCATTACATAAATATTTAAATGTTGTTTTGCTGGTACGATATTCTTTTTGAAACTTTTTATCTGTCATCATCATAGTTCTTTCCCAGTAATCTTCTGGTATAGCGTTCAATTCTTGTATTGGAGTAACTAATGAAATATCAGTCAGAGATTCTGTTGTTAAATGTAAAAGTATTTTATTTATTTGAACTTGAAAATTTTGGCACAATAAAATAAGCTTCTGTAATCTGTTATTCTTTTTTTTCCTTGTTTTTTTTATTATCTTCCAACAATTAAATAAAGCAAAATTAGAATCAGTGATCTAAAAAACAAAATATTAGTTTTTTTTATTGTAGGCTTCATTCGGATTTTCTTACCATTTTATTATTCATGATTTTAATTATTGAATGTTAATTTAGACTAGAAAAAACACACTTGCTCTATTTGTATAAACAATTTAATCGATTGAAGATATTTTCTGTTATAAATTACGATTTTATATTAATTGTTGTTTATTTACTTTTTTGACATTTTATTATAAATCGTAAAAGTTTGACAATTTTTACTTAAAACGCTACAATCATTGTTAATCAGACGTTATTTACATTTACTTAATCAACCTATAGATGTCAATGACACAAAAACGAAAATATTTAGATGAATAAATTAAAATCTAAACGTTTAATAATTAATTAATAATATAATTGGAATTATACTGTCCATTTATGTGTGCTAGAGTCTTGTTGTCGTAGGCATTACAACATACGCTAATAAAATAAAACAAATTTTCTGTTGTTTTATAATTTTTTTTCTTGTTATCGTTCTACAATTCGCTAACCAAGACTGTTTTCGAACACAAATATAGCGCATTGAGAGCTAAAGAAATCATACTTACCTGGCGTAGGGACTACCGTGATCAATAAGGCGGTTTCCCCGGGGCGAGGCTTTGCCATTGCACTACGGTAGAGTTGACCTCCGCGATTATCCCTAATGTGGATAACTCGTGCGCAAAATTTTTGGTAGCCGGGACTGCGTACGCGCGGTCCCGATTTAATTTTAACAAAAATATATATTTAAATATTTTATATCAAGTATCCTAAGATATTTATTTTAATTTATATAATAAAATATTTATATTTTAATAAACCATCTTATCAATTAGAATGTACTATGAAAAAACTACTGCTATTTTTCTATAAATTCAATACCCCCATAGAATATATACTTCTAACTAATATGTATTAATTTATTATTGTTATATTACTTGACATTATATATAAAACACATCACATCAAAGGTTTTAATTAGTTATTTATTATAATGATCAATTTTTGTATTTTCAAAGACAATAAAAGGTTTTATACGAGATTAATTTTGATCTTGAGGGTAACATAATTGCTAATTATTTTTCTAATATTTTGATTTTCTCCACTATAAAAATAATTATATTTTTTGTTGAAATGAATAATGTTGTGTTTTCAATAACTTTGTGAACATATTTTTACATATTTGTTGTCCGATTCGCTAATACAGATAAAATAATTTCTTTAAAAAGCGGTTGGACCGTGTTATATGTATCGCTTCTCGGCCTAAAGGCTAAGATCAAAGTGTAGTATCTGTTCTTATCAGCTTAACATCTGATAGATCCCTCATAGAGGGACAACAAATGTTAAACTGATTTTTGGAATTTGACGGAGTGCTAGGAGCTTGCTCCACCTCTGTCGCGGGTTGGCCTGGTATTGCAGTACCGCCAGGATCGGCCCAACTAATCATTACCAATAATATTATTTATTAGAACTTATGGCCCAATTCTGTATCTGTTAATTCGCTCTGTTACTGTTAACATAACATTAATGCCTAAATTGGTATTCAGGTGGCCTCTGTTACTGTTAAGAGCTGTCAAAATAAATGTTAATTTAACAGAGAGAAAATCTAACTCGTTAAAATAATAGTGCGATATAAAAACAATTTTTAAATAATTAATAAATGTTTTTGTGATAATAAAGTGTATTATAATTATAATAAATGTGTTATCTTATTGTTTTAAAATCAAAAATTCAATTAATATTGGATTAAACTGAAAAAAAAATTTTTTTGCCGTGATGAATTTTTTTTAATTATTTTTAAATACACATCAATTATTAATTATTAATTAAAGTTCCCGGATCACCTAAGAAATAAAAGAAAATAATTTTCATCTGAGATTCAAGACTCAACAATAGTTTTTCATCGTAAAAGAAATCATGACAACAACAAAATTTACATAAAAAAATTTCTTTCAAAATGTATTTCTCTATATTTAAATAAAACAATTATATTATTTTACTCTAAAATGCAGCATTTTTTATTATTTTTCTTAAAGTTTTCCTTTTTTTATGCTTGATTTCCAGAAAAACTAAAATACAACAACAAATTTCATAACATTTCAGCTGTTATTTTGAAATGTTATTTAACAGTAGCAGTAACATAACAGAATCTGAATTGGGCCATTAGTTGAAATTAATAATAATAATCAAATTTATTTTTAATTTAGTTTAGTTCAAATTACACATATTTTCGCAAAAGACGATTAAAATAAATCTTAAAAAAAACTTTTTTTACGTTCGATAAACTTTATTATCATAAATTCAATACTACTACCTAATTAGATACTACAAATTAGATTATTTGTAAAAAAAAATTATTTTCAAAAAATTTTGTGAATTTTTCTGTGACTCGCTAGTCAAGTTTATGTATTTATGAATAAATGCAAAAGCGACGTACAATAGATTACTCTGGCTTCTCTTCAATTGTCGAATAAATCTTTCGCCTTTTACTAAAGATTTCCGTGGAGAGGGGCACTCTAATGAGTCTAAAAACTCAATTTTTTGCAGAGCCCGGCGAAAGCTGGGACATTAGTAACACCAATTTATATTAGAATAATAATTACTTAATTACAGTAGAATGTGAGCGCTATTTTTTTATATTATTTTACCCATATTTTAACGTTTTATTAATATTAAATATGTTATTTATATAAAATTTGGAGTTTAACAACATTTTAATTTCACAACTTTCTTTCGGAATTAAATTTCAAATATTATCGATTCGGTTCGTGTATCTTAGTTTTTATAAATCTACTTTAAAATTTCTTCTTAAATTTATATTTTTACACAATAATTATCAGTAAAATTTTTTGCCTATTTAAAAAATATTGAATTGATTTTACATTTACATTTGTTGTCATGTATTTAACCGTGTATGCACCTTTAAATTAAACTTTTATTGTTCTAAATAATTAACCCTTTCGGGTTGACAAAAATTGCCTTAGTGGACGGTATTTCACGTCCGCTTTGGCGGGGTATTGGTTTAAGTTTTCAACTAGCAATAATCGCACCTCGGTTTTATCCTCATTGGTTACGATATCGCCACTGCGCAAAGCTAGAGATACCAATGGCAAGAGAATATATTAAAAGAAAATAACAAGTTCTAATAGCGAGTTGTAAAGCGAGATTTAGGAAATTTTTATTATGTTAGGTTAATAAATAATGTTTCTAATAATTTGCAAAAACCCTAAAATCTGATCAGGAAACCAAAGTCTGTATTGTTCAAGGCTTAGATGCTAATTAAAATTGTTCAATTGCTACAATTTTTTAATTCTTTCACTTAAACGTAGTTTAAGGATCAACGAATAATTAAAGAAATATTTTTTTTTTAATTTTATTGATAATAAATAATTTATTTACATTAATAAATAATGGGTATTATACTGTCCATTTGGGTGTGCCGTAGTCATTATTACCACCAGTAGGAACGTCTTATAACATAAGCTAATAAAATTAAACAAATGTTAGAATCATCTAAAATTATTTTCATAAATTTAAAATAATTTTACTACTTGGATATCCGTATCCCCATCCTGGATAACCATAACCTCCCCAACCGTAGTGTCTGTGACCCCATCCCCATCCACCATAAAATGATTCAGCACCTTCTAAACCTTCCTTATCCCCTTCTTTGACTTTATCACTGGACACTGGTGCTTCAATATCTTTTCCCGTGGCCGTTTCTAATTCAGCTCTTAAATCATGAATTCCTTCAGAGCCTGGTTTAGGATAAGGATGGAGTTCAAGTGTTTGTGGAATTGGGCTAGGTATTGATGTTGGTGCTGGTATAGCATAAGCCATCACATAGATTACACTGAACAAACAAATTACCTGAAAACAAATAATAAGTGAAATAAAAATTTTGCGGTTAATATTGACTTTAACGTTTAATTTTATTTTTGTTATAATTAATAAATAATAATATTGTAATTATTTACCTTGAACATTTTTTAAATTAATATTTTAATTTTTCACTAAAGAAATTTAATATTGTTTAATGAAACTTTATGGACGAACTATTCTGTTAGAATGATTTCAAAACAAGTTTGGTCAACTATTTATACTAAATAATTATTATAAATAATCTGTATTGTCTGCAAGGTTTGCTGGTGGAAAAATATAGAATTCTAAGATCTTGGAAACTCATGTGATCTCTCGACTCGATGTCATCAATTTATTCGTATAGAATAGACGAAAGCTATAAAATATTTCATTGATAAACGTGATTACAATAAATATGGCTTGGACTTTTTAAATTGTGTTTATTTTATTATTTATAGCAATGGAATGTAGCTTGTACGTAAGTCATGTGATGCTAATGAATTTGAAGAAGAGAAATAAATCTTATGTATGATTCATTTGGATCAACAAATATTGATTTAAACGCATCACAAATAATATTAACTTTCATTTTGAATGAAATTCAAATTGTCATCCTTGCACTATTTAAACGAAAATTAAAATTTTCTTCTGAAAGTGTTAAGTCATTTTCGGGATATGGTTTCATAAGTGACATCATAAGTGGAAAATGCACCATCAGCAATTATATTGAATTTAAATTTTTTAAAAATTGATAGAATTGTGAATCTCTGAATACAGATGAATAATGTGCACTTCCTGGTTTTCCCATATTTACATATCTAAAAGAAATATAAACTAATTAAGTAATTTAGTATGAAAAATACATTAATAATTAACCTAAAACAATACTGATCATCGCATAATGCCAATAAAATTATTGAATAATATTTCATGTAATTATTATAAAATTCAATTCCATTATTTGTTGGATTTTTAATTGAAATATGGCATCCATCTAATGAGCCAAAAGTATTTGGAAAATTCCAATTTTTCATAAAATTTTCCACTAAATATTCTCTTTCTTTTTCTGTTTCTGGAAAATTTATCACTTTTGTATATAATTTATTGACGAGTGCTGTACAAAATTTTATTAAAAATTTTTCAACATCATTATTTTTTACTTCATATAATTCAGCGATAGTAGATAATTCACAATTACTTTTCAATATATGAAGAGAAATTAGTATGCTTTTTGGTATTGGAATTTTCTCACAATTTTCCTTAAAGTCATTATCAAAAAGACCTTCATAAAGTTCATTACATAAATATTTAAATGTTGTTTTGCTGGTACGATATTCTTTTTGAAACTTTTTATCTGTCATCATCATAGTTCTTTCCCAGTAATCTTCTGGTATAGGGTTCAATTCTTGTATTGGAGTAACTAATGAAATATCAGTCAGAGATTCTGTTGTTAAATGTAAAAGTATTTGATTTATTTGAACTTGAAAATTTTGGCACAATAAAATAAGCTTCTGTAATCTGTTATTCTTTTTTTTCCTTGTTTTTGTTATTATCTTCCAACAATTAAATAAAGCAAAATTAGAATCAGTGATCTAAAAAACAAAATATTAGTTTTTTTATTGTAGGGTTCATTCGGGTTTTTCTTACCATTTTATTATTCATGATTTTAATTATTGAATGTTAATTTAGACTAGAGAAAACACACTTGCTCTAGTTGTATAAACAATTTAATCGATTGAAGATATTTTCTGTTATAAATTACGATTTTATATTAATTGTTGTTTATTTACTTTTTTGACATTTTATTATAAATCGTAAAAGTTTGACAATTTTTACTTAAAACGCTACAATCATTGTTAATCAGACGTTATTTAGATTTACTTAATCAACCTATAGATGTCAATGACACAAAAAACGAAAATATTTAGATGAATAAATTAAAATAAAAACTAAACGTTTAATAATTAATTAATAATATAATTGAAATTATACTGTCCATTTATGTGTGCTAGAGTCTTGTTGTCGTAGGCATTACAACATACGCTAATAAAATAAAACAAATTTTCTGCTGTTTTATAATTTTTTTTCTTGTTATCGTTCTACAATTCGCTAACCAAGACTGTTTTCGAACACAAATATAGCGCATTGAGAGCTAAAGAAATCATACTTACCTGGCGTAGGGACTACCGTGATCAATAAGGCGGTTTCCCCGGGGCGAGGCTTTGCCATTGCACTACGGTAGAGTTGACCTCCGCGATTATCCCTAATGTGGATAACTCGTGCGCAAAATTTTTGGTAGCCGGGACTGCGTACGCGCGGTCCCGATTTAATTGTAACAAAAATAAATATTTAAATATTTTTTATCAAATATCCTAGATATTTATTTTAATTTATATAATAAAATATTTATATTTTAATAAACCATCTTATCAATTAGAATGTACTATGAAAAAACTACTGCGTACGCGCGGTCCCGATTTAATTGTAATAAATATTAAAATATATATTTATATATTTTTTATCAAATATCCTAAGATATTTATTTTAATTTATATAATAAAATATTTATATTTTAATAAACCATCTTATCAATTAGAATGTACTATGAAAAAACTACTGCTATTTTTCTATAAATTCAATACCCCCATAACTAATATGTATTAATTTATTATTGTTATATTACTTGACATTATATATAAAACACATCACATCAAAGGTTTTAATTAGTTATTTGAATGATCAATTTTTGTATTTTCAAAGACAATAAAAGGTTTTATAAGAGATTAATTTTGATCTTGAGGGTAACATAATTGCTAATTATTTTTCTAATATTTTGATTTTCTCCACTATAAAGATAATTATATTTTTTGTTGAAATGAATAATGTTGTGTTTTCAATAACTTTGTGAACATATTTTTACATATTTGTTGTCCGATTCGCTAATACAGATAAAATAATTTCTTTAAAAAGCGGTTGGACCGTGTTATATGTATCGCTTCTCGGCCTAAAGGCTAAGATCAAAGTGTAGTATCTGTTCTTATCAGCTTAACATCTGATAGATCCCTCATAGAGGGACAACAAATGTTAAACTGATTTTTGGAATTTGACGGAGTGCTAGGAGCTTGCTCCACCTCTGTCGCGGGTTGGCCTGGTATTGCAGTACCGCCAGGATCGGCCCAACTAATCATTACCAATAATATTATTTATTAGAACTTATGGCCCAATTCTGTATCTGTTAATTCGCTCTGTTACTGTTAACATAACATTAATGCCTAAATTGGTATTCAGGTGGCCTCTGTTACTGTTAAGAGCTGTCAAAATAAATGTTAATTTAACAGAGAGAAAATCTAACTCGTTAAAATAATAGTGCGATATAAAAACAATTTTTAAATAATTAATAAATGTTTTTGTGATAATAAAGTGTATTATAATTATAATAAATGTGTTATCTTATTGTTTTAAAATCAAAAATTCAATTAATATTGGATTAAACTGAAAAAAAAATTTTTTTGCCGTGATGAATTTTTTTTAATTATTTTTAAATACACATCAATTATTAATTATTAATTAAAGTTCCCGGATCACCTAAGAAATAAAAGAAAATAATTTTCATCTGAGATTCAAGACTCAACAATAGTTTTTCATCGTAAAAGAAATCATGACAACAACAAAATTTACATAAAAAAATTTCTTTCAAAATGTATTTCTCTATATTTAAATAAAACAATTATATTATTTTACTCTAAAATGCAGCATTTTTTATTATTTTTCTTAAAGTTTTCCTTTTTTTATGCTTGATTTCCAGAAAAACTAAAATACAACAACAAATTTCATAACATTTCAGCTGTTATTTTGAAATGTTTTTTAACAGTAGCAGTAACATAACAGAATCTGAATTGGGCCATTAGTTGAAATTAATAATAATAATCAAATTTATTTTTAATTTAGTTTAGTTCAAATTACACATATTTTCGCAAAAGACGATTAAAATAAATCTTAAAAAAAACTTTTTTTACGTTCGATAAACTTTATTATCATAAATTCAATACTACTACCTAATTAGATACTACAAATTAGATTATTTGTAAAAAAAAATTATTTTCAAAAAATTTTGTGAATTTTTCTGTGACTCGCTAGTCAAGTTTATGTATTTATGAATAAATGCAAAAGCGACGTACAATAGATTACTCTGGCTTCTCTTCAATTGTCGAATAAATCTTTCGCCTTTTACTAAAGATTTCCGTGGAGAGGGGCACTCTAATGAGTCTAAAAACTCAATTTTTTGCAGAGCCCGGCGAAAGCTGGGACATTAGTAACACCAATTTATATTAGAATAATAATTACTTAATTACAGTAGAATGTGAGCGCTATTTTTTTATATTATTTTACCCATATTTTAACGTTTTATTAATATTAAATATGTTATTTATATAAAATTTGGAGTTTAACAACATTTTAATTTCACAACTTTCTTTCGGAATTAAATTTCAAATATTATCGATTCGGTTCGTGTATCTTAGTTTTTATAAATCTACTTTAAAATTTCTTCTTAAATTTATATTTTTACACAATAATTATCAGTAAAATTTTTTGCCTATTTAAAAAATATTGAATTGATTTTACATTTACATTTGTTGTCATGTATTTAACCGTGTATGCACCTTTAAATTAAACTTTTATTGTTCTAAATAATTAACCCTTTCGGGTTGACAAAAATTGCCTTAGTGGACGGTATTTCACGTCCGCTTTGGCGGGGTATTGGTTTAAGTTTTCAACTAGCAATAATCGCACCTCGGTTTTATCCTCATTGGTTACGATATCGCCACTGCGCAAAGCTAGAGATACCAATGGCAAGAGAATATATTAAAAGAAAATAACAAGTTCTAATAGCGAGTTGTAAAGCGAGATTTAGGAAATTTTTATTATGTTAGGTTAATAAATAATGTTTCTAATAATTTGCAAAAACCCTAAAATCTGATCAGGAAACCAAAGTCTGTATTGTTCAAGGCTTAGATGCTAATTAAAATTGTTCAATTGCTACAATTTTTTAATTCTTTCACTTAAACGTAGTTTAAGGATCAACGAATAATTAAAGAAATATTTTTTTTTTAATTTTATTGATAATAAATAATTTATTTACATTAATAAATAATGGGTATTATACTGTCCATTTGGGTGTGCCGTAGTCATTATTACCACCAGTAGGAACGTCTTATAACATAAGCTAATAAAATTAAACAAATGTTAGAATCATCTAAAATTATTTTCATAAATTTAAAATAATTTTACTACTTGGATATCCGTATCCCCATCCTGGATAACCATAACCTCCCCAACCGTAGTGTCTGTGACCCCATCCCCATCCACCATAAAATGATTCAGCACCTTCTAAACCTTCCTTATCCCCTTCTTTGACTTTATCACTGGACACTGGTGCTTCAATATCTTTTCCCGTGGCCGTTTCTAATTCAGCTCTTAAATCATGAATTCCTTCAGAGCCTGGTTTAGGATAAGGATGGAGTTCAAGTGTTTGTGGAATTGGGCTAGGTATTGATGTTGGTGCTGGTATAGCATAAGCCATCACATAGATTACACTGAACAAACAAATTACCTGAAAACAAATAATAAGTGAAATAAAAATTTTGCGGTTAATATTGACTTTAACGTTTAATTTTATTTTTGTTATAATTAATAAATAATAATATTGTAATTATTTACCTTGAACATTTTTTAAATTAATATTTTAATTTTTCACTAAAGAAATTTAATATTGTTTAATGAAACTTTATGGACGAACTATTCTGTTAGAATGATTTCAAAACAAGTTTGGTCAACTATTTATACTAAATAATTATTATAAATAATCTGTATTGTCTGCAAGGTTTGCTGGTGGAAAAATATAGAATTCTAAGATCTTGGAAACTCATGTGATCTCTCGACTCGATGTCATCAATTTATTCGTATAGAATAGACGAAAGCTATAAAATATTTCATTGATAAACGTGATTACAATAAATATGGCTTGGACTTTTTAAATTGTGTTTATTTTATTATTTATAGCAATGGAATGTAGCTTGTACGTAAGTCATGTGATGCTAATGAATTTGAAGAAGAGAAATAAATCTTATGTATGATTCATTTGGATCAACAAATATTGATTTAAACGCATCACAAATAATATTAACTTTCATTTTGAATGAAATTCAAATTGTCATCCTTGCACTATTTAAACGAAAATTAAAATTTTCTTCTGAAAGTGTTAAGTCATTTTCGGGATATGGTTTCATAAGTGACATCATAAGTGGAAAATGCACCATCAGCAATTATATTGAATTTAAATTTTTTAAAAATTGATAGAATTGTGAATCTCTGAATACAGATGAATAATGTGCACTTCCTGGTTTTCCCATATTTACATATCTAAAAGAAATATAAACTAATTAAGTAATTTAGTATGAAAAATACATTAATAATTAACCTAAAACAATACTGATCATCGCATAATGCCAATAAAATTATTGAATAATATTTCATGTAATTATTATAAAATTCAATTCCATTATTTGTTGGATTTTTAATTGAAATATGGCATCCATCTAATGAGCCAAAAGTATTTGGAAAATTCCAATTTTTCATAAAATTTTCCACTAAATATTCTCTTTCTTTTTCTGTTTCTGGAAAATTTATCACTTTTGTATATAATTTATTGACGAGTGCTGTACAAAATTTTATTAAAAATTTTTCAACATCATTATTTTTTACTTCATATAATTCAGCGATAGTAGATAATTCACAATTACTTTTCAATATATGAAGAGAAATTAGTATGCTTTTTGGTATTGGAATTTTCTCACAATTTTCCTTAAAGTCATTATCAAAAAGACCTTCATAAAGTTCATTACATAAATATTTAAATGTTGTTTTGCTGGTACGATATTCTTTTTGAAACTTTTTATCTGTCATCATCATAGTTCTTTCCCAGTAATCTTCTGGTATAGGGTTCAATTCTTGTATTGGAGTAACTAATGAAATATCAGTCAGAGATTCTGTTGTTAAATGTAAAAGTATTTGATTTATTTGAACTTGAAAATTTTGGCACAATAAAATA
The DNA here is from genome assembly GCA_963082725.1 of Pedicia rivosa. Lineage (NCBI taxonomy): Eukaryota > Metazoa > Arthropoda > Insecta > Diptera > Pediciidae > Pedicia > Pedicia rivosa. The sequence continues at coordinate 10,393,577 of OY720153.1, read as the reverse complement.
AGCTTCTGTAATCTGTTATTCTTTTTTTTCCTTGTTTTTGTTATTATCTTCCAACAATTAAATAAAGCAAAATTAGAATCAGTGATCTAAAAAACAAAATATTAGTTTTTTTATTGTAGGGTTCATTCGGGTTTTTCTTACCATTTTATTATTCATGATTTTAATTATTGAATGTTAATTTAGACTAGAGAAAACACACTTGCTCTAGTTGTATAAACAATTTAATCGATTGAAGATATTTTCTGTTATAAATTACGATTTTATATTAATTGTTGTTTATTTACTTTTTTGACATTTTATTATAAATCGTAAAAGTTTGACAATTTTTACTTAAAACGCTACAATCATTGTTAATCAGACGTTATTTAGATTTACTTAATCAACCTATAGATGTCAATGACACAAAAAACGAAAATATTTAGATGAATAAATTAAAATAAAAACTAAACGTTTAATAATTAATTAATAATATAATTGAAATTATACTGTCCATTTATGTGTGCTAGAGTCTTGTTGTCGTAGGCATTACAACATACGCTAATAAAATAAAACAAATTTTCTGCTGTTTTATAATTTTTTTTCTTGTTATCGTTCTACAATTCGCTAACCAAGACTGTTTTCGAACACAAATATAGCGCATTGAGAGCTAAAGAAATCATACTTACCTGGCGTAGGGACTACCGTGATCAATAAGGCGGTT
>OY720153.1:10387877-10390377 GCA_963082725.1 Pedicia rivosa | reverse complement strand
TTGACAAAAATTGCCTTAGTGGACGGTATTTCACGTCCGCTTTGGCGGGGTATTGGTTTAAGTTTTCAACTAGCAATAATCGCACCTCGGTTTTATCCTCATTGGTTACGATATCGCCACTGCGCAAAGCTAGAGATACCAATGGCAAGAGAATATATTAAAAGAAAATAACAAGTTCTAATAGCGAGTTGTAAAGCGAGATTTAGGAAATTTTTATTATGTTAGGTTAATAAATAATGTTTCTAATAATTTGCAAAAACCCTAAAATCTGATCAGGAAACCAAAGTCTGTATTGTTCAAGGCTTAGATGCTAATTAAAATTGTTCAATTGCTACAATTTTTTAATTCTTTCACTTAAACGTAGTTTAAGGATCAACGAATAATTAAAGAAATATTTTTTTTTTAATTTTATTGATAATAAATAATTTATTTACATTAATAAATAATGGGTATTATACTGTCCATTTGGGTGTGCCGTAGTCATTATTACCACCAGTAGGAACGTCTTATAACATAAGCTAATAAAATTAAACAAATGTTAGAATCATCTAAAATTATTTTCATAAATTTAAAATAATTTTACTACTTGGATATCCGTATCCCCATCCTGGATAACCATAACCTCCCCAACCGTAGTGTCTGTGACCCCATCCCCATCCACCATAAAATGATTCAGCACCTTCTAAACCTTCCTTATCCCCTTCTTTGACTTTATCACTGGACACTGGTGCTTCAATATCTTTTCCCGTGGCCGTTTCTAATTCAGCTCTTAAATCATGAATTCCTTCAGAGCCTGGTTTAGGATAAGGATGGAGTTCAAGTGTTTGTGGAATTGGGCTAGGTATTGATGTTGGTGCTGGTATAGCATAAGCCATCACATAGATTACACTGAACAAACAAATTACCTGAAAACAAATAATAAGTGAAATAAAAATTTTGCGGTTAATATTGACTTTAACGTTTAATTTTATTTTTGTTATAATTAATAAATAATAATATTGTAATTATTTACCTTGAACATTTTTTAAATTAATATTTTAATTTTTCACTAAAGAAATTTAATATTGTTTAATGAAACTTTATGGACGAACTATTCTGTTAGAATGATTTCAAAACAAGTTTGGTCAACTATTTATACTAAATAATTATTATAAATAATCTGTATTGTCTGCAAGGTTTGCTGGTGGAAAAATATAGAATTCTAAGATCTTGGAAACTCATGTGATCTCTCGACTCGATGTCATCAATTTATTCGTATAGAATAGACGAAAGCTATAAAATATTTCATTGATAAACGTGATTACAATAAATATGGCTTGGACTTTTTAAATTGTGTTTATTTTATTATTTATAGCAATGGAATGTAGCTTGTACGTAAGTCATGTGATGCTAATGAATTTGAAGAAGAGAAATAAATCTTATGTATGATTCATTTGGATCAACAAATATTGATTTAAACGCATCACAAATAATATTAACTTTCATTTTGAATGAAATTCAAATTGTCATCCTTGCACTATTTAAACGAAAATTAAAATTTTCTTCTGAAAGTGTTAAGTCATTTTCGGGATATGGTTTCATAAGTGACATCATAAGTGGAAAATGCACCATCAGCAATTATATTGAATTTAAATTTTTTAAAAATTGATAGAATTGTGAATCTCTGAATACAGATGAATAATGTGCACTTCCTGGTTTTCCCATATTTACATATCTAAAAGAAATATAAACTAATTAAGTAATTTAGTATGAAAAATACATTAATAATTAACCTAAAACAATACTGATCATCGCATAATGCCAATAAAATTATTGAATAATATTTCATGTAATTATTATAAAATTCAATTCCATTATTTGTTGGATTTTTAATTGAAATATGGCATCCATCTAATGAGCCAAAAGTATTTGGAAAATTCCAATTTTTCATAAAATTTTCCACTAAATATTCTCTTTCTTTTTCTGTTTCTGGAAAATTTATCACTTTTGTATATAATTTATTGACGAGTGCTGTACAAAATTTTATTAAAAATTTTTCAACATCATTATTTTTTACTTCATATAATTCAGCGATAGTAGATAATTCACAATTACTTTTCAATATATGAAGAGAAATTAGTATGCTTTTTGGTATTGGAATTTTCTCACAATTTTCCTTAAAGTCATTATCAAAAAGACCTTCATAAAGTTCATTACATAAATATTTAAATGTTGTTTTGCTGGTACGATATTCTTTTTGAAACTTTTTATCTGTCATCATCATAGTTCTTTCCCAGTAATCTTCTGGTATAGGGTTCAATTCTTGTATTGGAGTAACTAATGAAATATCAGTCAGAGATTCTGTTGTTAAATGTAAAAGTATTTGATTTATTTGAACTTGAAAATTTTGGCACAATAAAATAAGCTTCTGTAATCTGTTATTCTTTTTTTTCCTTGTTTTTTTTATTATCTTCCAACAATTAAATAAAGCAAAATTAGAATCAGTGATCTAAAAAACAAA